>JAECUM010001783.1:0-195305 GCA_016617855.1 Megalonaias nervosa
TTTTCAGTCAGACTGCCATTTCTTCCATAAATTACGAGTAAAAGAAGAAAAGAAATAAAGCAACAGCTTTTCGGTTTAGAAGTGAGGGTCATTTAATATAACATAAAATGGCTATTAATATCCATGCTATGTAATAAATTGATGACCTTAAAATAAAGATGAAAATGTGAATTTCAAGAAAATTTCAAAATGGAAAATGCTACGGTAAATGTTTCAAAACAAAAATGTAAACTAAAAGTTTCTTGGAAAAAATGATTTTAAAAAAAATAATAACATGAGCAATTAAAACACTGAGAATATAATGGAACGATAAAGAAAACAGACACATAAATGCTACACTGACAAACGTTTCACTATGAGTATCTTTTCAAAAGAAATCCCAGGGCAGTGCTGCATAAATTCCTAAAGCTAATAATTCATATAACAGGTTTTGGTAAACTTTTAAAATGCTATCAAACTGAATAGTTAACCCAGGGATGAAAAAAGCATGGATAACTAATGGTCATTGTTGGGCTAGTCAACATTCACTTATCTAGAGCAATAGTTCTGTAGGGGAAAAAAATCTTGACAGTTTTCCATTCATCCTTCATGTCAGATTGGTAGATTGATTTTGGAACTGTTGCCCCTGGTTAGCTCCACATGTATTTCTTTTTAAATAGGAGCATAGTTTTTCATCAGCTTTAATTTCTTATAATTTGAATTGAAAAACCACCTTTTCTATTCATATCTGGTAATAGGAAAACATACACAATGAGTAAGACCTCAGATAGTTACCCATTATATTGAATATTAAGTTATACTTCCTTTACATTATGTGGGTGTATGTAAAAATTAAAATATGCAGATCGAAGTCACACCATCCCTTCCTGCATTCAGTATATGCTGCATCTGAACAAAAATTTAAAAGACATTAAGCATGAAACTTTGTACGGAATGCACTAACCTACAACCTAACTAGTACAATAACATGGCACAAACACAACCATCTCCTATCACAGTGTTCATAACAGAGCACCAAACTTGTCCATCAGGAGATTGTGGATCTTCTTCTTTAGTTTAGAATTTATCCCCAAATTTTTTTCCAGAGTCCCTTCTTTGTCCATTTGAATCAGCTTCACCCCTGTGATTCTCTCATCCTTAATCTTCTGGATAACGGAGGCAGGGAGCTTGTTCTTTTCTGCCCAAAGCAACATGTAATTGACAGGGAACTTGGAAATCCCTCGCTCCCATCCCATAGCCTCATAATGCAAAAATTCTTCAGCTGCAGATATAGAATGGATAATACTTGAACAATTTCACCCTTCATTATCATTGCTTTGCTCATCATCATATTGCATCGCAAGTAGTGAATCTTTGCATGTAAAGGATATTTCTTAAATCATTTGTTTTGCAAAGTAGTCATGCCATAAATTGGACACATAACTGAATCTTTATATGCAGTCTGCAGATGCTTTCTTTGTGAACACTATTTGCATTCTCCTTGCAGAAAACCTTGCATACTGTATTTGCATGCATAATATGGACCAATGTTGCTTGAGTAGAATGTTACTTGCTATTGTGTCTATAATAAAAAACATTTATTGATAACAGTAGTCCCCCATTTATTGATAACAGTAGTCCCCCTTTTATATGCCCCCCTCCCCCAGACAACCACCTCCTTTATATAGCCAGTTTTGTTTTCACCTACAAGCTTGTGTACAAAAGTACCCCTCATTGGCAGCGACCCCTCTGATGCAGCATTTTAGTCCAAAAATATCACATTTACTCCTTTACTCCTCACAAGTGGCTATATTTTATCTAATGTGTTTTCAAAACCAATATTTAATTCATATAGTAATGTCCTCTGTCCACATGGGTTCAAGACTCGGGCTCAGCCAATGTTGGTATGTAAGAAACCTTGCCTGTAGCTTCCCATGGGTCACTGGTTCTTCTCTGGGTTTTTCCCAGGTTCTTCCTCCACCAGATATACTGGCTGCCATGGATAGCCTATCAAATGCTTAAAAATGGAGTTTAACACACAAAAAACAACATACAGTAAGGTAAGTAATCCGATTATCTTCTCTGATGTCTGTTTCCAGATGTCAGTTTTTCATTATGGAGGTAACTGCTGGTTCAAGTACATATTACATATACTGCTATGCTTAAATTATCTACAGACACTGATGTTTACAGGAAATGGATTCAACAATGTTGTGATAGGGTTTTGGGATTCACACAGCCATTGAGTTGTTCTCTTTGATGATTATGACTGGAGGTAATTGTCAAGACCATAGCTTGGTCAGCATAAGCTAAATATAGCTTTTGTGCATTCTAACACAAAGAGAAATCAACCTTGAATGAAACAGGCTACCAGGTGAAGACCAAAAAATCATGTGATAGTACATGCATCATTTCCTTTATAATCATTCTATTTCGTCTACGCTAGAAAAGTTTCATCTGCATGATTAAACTGCATAGAATTAACAACACAGGAGCAAGTTGTTATAAAAATTAAACGTGTCATCATGTAAATGGAAAATTCTTCAAATGTAAAAGTTGTTTAACTGATCAACAGTGGTGAGAGGTCAAGAGTTCTTGCCAAAACATTTGATGTTAGAAAGACTCAAATAAACAACATTGTAACAGATAAGGAGAATATTCTGCAGCAGCGGGAAAATGGAGTGAATAGAAAGAAAATGATTCTGAATGCCAGGCAATATTTTTAACAAGATTTAAATGACAAGGTTTCTGAATGTTTTTGCATTGTGTGTGCCAAAAACAGCCCGCTCATATTTCGCGCACAAGAACTATTAATATATGTTCACTTGAAATAAGTCTGTTCTTAAGACGGTAAGAACCGTTTGATAATTAATGTTACTTTTAAATGAAGATATTAAATGTTTTAAAGTTAAATGAAGCTTTCTTACTATATGCACATACTTTTCACAAATACAGCCCCCCTCTGGAATGGCCACCCCTCTAATAAGGCCACTTTCTCAGAGAAGAAGGGGTGACCTTATAAGAGGGGGACTACTGTACAGTATTTGCATCTATATAGAATCTCAACATGAATAATACTTGCCATTAATGTCTTAATATTTTCCTAATGGATAACAAGGGGATAGTAAATGATATACATTTGATATGTAAAGTTATTTTATGGAAATAATTTTCTTCAGTCATGGTGACCTTGACCTTTTATCTCAGAATCAAAAGCTGTTTTGTTTCAGTGCAAGCCATCAATAAAGTTTAGTCAACACATGTGAGACACAACTTAAGTGGTTTTATGGAAATCCTTTTTACATCTTTCTGTCTTTTTTGACACCAAAATGTACATGTCTTCCTGGTTTCAAATGCAAACCATCCACCAAGGTTGGTCAAAACAGGCAGTAAAGAATTCAATATATTGTGTGGAAACCTTTTTTCTTCTTAAGAGTCACTGTGACATTGACCTTTGATCCATAAATTCAACAGGTATCTTTCTTATCAAAGATCAAGTTATCTTGTACAATAAAGTCTGGTTATTTCCTTCTATCAATCCCTGTGACCCTGATTTTTGACTTTTTAAGCCCAAATTGTTCAGTTTCTTCTCTGTCCAAATGTAGGCTACTTGTAAAGTTTGGTAGTCAAATGGTGGAGAACCTGAACTCAACTGTTGCACGGAAAGAAACGGCAGATATGGACAGACGGTGGACAGCATTATAACACGATATGCTTCACCTTATGGTGGACATTAAAAATTAGTATGGTGCAGTCTTTGACCCAGTTAAGTTTAAGGATAGGTTTTCAAAGTCAGATGACCATTTAGTGAAGAATGATTATATAGATGAAATAAATTGGGAAAATAAGAAATGTCCAGATATAAGAGGTGGCATTTTGGGAGCAATTTAAAATGAAGCATGCAGAGACAGCCCATTTTACTTGTGTGAACTAGATTCGTGTATTGACGACTTACATGCATCATCATACTCAAAACTTGTTTGCCAACCACAACCTTCACTTTGGCATTTGAAGATTTCAGTGCCATAGGTCTCCCCATTTTGGCGTACTCCAGCCCTCTCATCTACTGATCTGATGTTTTGGTGACCACATTTAATGCAAGCAGCAAAACCACTGTTCCAAAATGCAATCCTGTTGTCTTCAGTTTGATCACCTGTGGCATACTGCTCATTCAACGAATACATGTTAGGATCTGTAATAAGATAAATAATGCATATAAAAAAGCGCGTTCATTCATTTATTTATCATTAAAAATGTCACTACAGGTTTTTGCACTAGTCCATGGCCATAGCTACCAAATAGCAAGAGTATGCAAAGCATAGAGGCCACTGAATTATTTGTTTACACTACAGATTAGGCAGGGGCCCATTGGTAAACTTTGCATAGGGGCCCAAATATCCTAGCTATGCCACTGCACTAGCCATCTGATAATTCATCATAACACTATTCAGGAATAGAAAAGTCCATTGCCCTGGACCCTGGGACACCTTACGAGTCTTTTGAAGGGACTGATGCTCTAATATCCGAAACGAATTTCCAGGAGTCCAAAATATGACTAGTTCTTCTATTTAACTACAAAGTGTTGAAACCATTTCTATTTTTGAGTGACTTTACCTTCAGAATTAAGCTATGTGGTAGCCATATTCAATGTAAGATCAGTACAATTTTCATTAAGACAAACTTGACGACATTAGAAAACTTTTGGTGAAAAGCTCCGTGTTGATACATGTATTATCAATTCAGAAGAATTAGTACAAGATTTTCAATATATTCATTGTGGCAGCCATATTAGATATTCCAAGGGCACCATTTTCAATTGTGACCAACAAAATATCATAACAAGTCTTTTGGTGAAACCCAATGTCTTCAGTATCATTTCTGGAGAAGTGATAACAAGATTTTCAAGATGGCCACCATTGTGGCCACAATGGATGTCAGATTGGCATCATGTTCACTGAAGCCATATTAGAGAAACCAGTGGGAACCAGTCTGCTGATGACTGGAAATATTTTACCAGTGCATTGATATGTGGCTGAGTTATGAGATCACAAAAGTTAACATGTTAATGCAAACAAAGACATGGATGTACATCCACAAATGAACAGTAGACATATTTTTTCCAATTTTCATTTGTGATGAAAAAGTGTACACTGGGTCAAAATTTGAGGGACAATGGACAAAAGATATGGGAAACCAGTGAAACCGTGTTCAGTGTGCAACACTGGGTAGGTGTTGAGTTTCAAGGTTATTTTTTTAGCACATGTTTCAAAAGTAACATTAACTTCTGAATGAACATGTTTTTTTTTATTGTATGTTGAAAAACAAATTTTGGACTTGTAATATGGACTGGGAAAAGCAATCAGGATGAGTTGTGACATTTTCACATAAAATTGGTTTCTAGCAGTATATAAAACAAACCATGTCAAAACTATTCTTCCCCTTTGTCTTTCAATGCAATGCATATAATATAGGTCTATCTCAGCAACATATAGCTGTGACAGGTTTATGAAAGCTCTATTACATGACATTACAGGCTTTAAGAAAATGTATCTTCCTTTGTGGCAAAATGTGTTTATTATATGTAGACCACTCTGGTTGCCTATGTGGTTAGAGTGTCTGCCTCAGATGTGGGAGGTCATGTGTTCGAATTCTGGCCGAGTCATACCAAGTACTTTAAAATGGTACTAGCAGCTGCTTCGCTAAGTGCTCAGCATTAAGAGGTCAGGGGTCACACTAGCAGGTGAACAAGATTTGCTTTACATTCATGAACAGTTTTGCAGTATTTGTTAAGTGGATTAAAAAAATGTACTGTACCAAATGAAGTTTTATCTGCATCAACTGAAAATAATACTGGTTTACAGAGTATCAAAAATACTAAATTGATTATGCTTTTGAATCACTTGCATCTATTTATATGCATGGAATTGTGTACTCTGTACTTTATTCAATTTTGTATATTTTGTAAAGGACCTAACCAGTTTCAGGATTCCTTAGTCAGAAATTATCTTTCATCTCTTGCAATGCACACAGACAAATACCTTTTTGTGGGCAAGTCTTTGAATATTAAACAGCTTCATTTATAACTTATAAAGAGCATTACTGTAGCTTTTTATTGTACTATAGCTGAGCTGAGAGGTAAGTTCCGCATGATGTAGTTCATGTCCACTGTTACATAATTATATTACATGACTTTCTAAATTGAGCAATAAAACTTAAGCTGTCCTCTACGTGGAACAACATGCACAATCCATGATGATCACTATATCCAGTATGTGATGAAAACAGTATGAAAGCAGAGGTCTTGCCAGGATTTGAAAACAAGGAGTCCAGGACTACTATTCTGGGAAAAATAGGAGTCCCACCAGCAAAAGTTGCATACACCTACCAGAAGCTTATTGTGCATACCTGAAGTGGCTAAATTTCCAGATGAGAAGAATCAGTTGTTGCCATTTAGTTTAATTTTCTAACTTCTTTAAACCACTGACATATAACTCTTGTTGGTCCATTAGAGTGAGACTGAATTATGTCAGACCATTGAAAGGTCTTATACCAAACACTTAACTAGGCATCACACACTTTCTTACATCTGGCTAGTGTTCCATGCCAACTATCAATTCTAGCAACTTTGGCACTCTTATGAATTTTTATTACAATCTTCATCAGTTTGCCCTTTAACCTCAAAATACTTGTCCAAATTTGCAAGCAGCATTTGTCTAACTCTCAACTTGTCTTGATTACGAGGCCAGGTGCACTAATTATTCGGTTACACTTGGAAACGAACACAATAATGAAAGCTAAAGTTGTTCCCTTGATGTACTCTTATACACAAGTACATCACTGGGTCATTCTGCCTCTGAATTCAGTCATTGTAAATATCAGCACATCTTCTCATCACATATCAGCTAGTTGAAGTCTTTGAACTTGCCACCAAACTATGTTCTTCTGATGTACTCTTACACTGACATCATGTACATCTGTGGGTCTTTCAGCCACTGAATTTTCACACTGTAAATATTAGCACAGCTATAATGATCAATTGATCAACACATTTACCCACTCAACAGGTTGCTGAAGCAGGACTGGCAAAAGCCTTTGAATTTGCCGTCCAGCAATGGTGTGTGTACAGAGGACTCCTACATAAGTGATTTTTCATGTCCCAGATAAAAAGATCTGCATCCAAAAATGCGTGATTAAGTGTTTCTGAGACCTCTGGAAAGGATCAAATTTTGTCATGGGAACATGGATTTTCTGTAATCCATGATGCGCATACTGTACATATTTTCATGGTGTTTTTAACAGTAGACTTCTTATGATACCTAGTTGGTCATAAATATAATAAAACTGGTGTTATGGCTGGCATGATGACAGTCTTAAAATCTTGTTGTGACTAATAACTCCAGAACTGATGATCATTATGACATGGGGTTTTAGTGAAAAGACTTTTAATTATGTTCACTTTGTCCAAATTAATAATGATGCCAAGCTGACATCCATTATGTATGCCACAACAGCTAATTTCTCTATCTTGCTATTGCTGAAGGAAATCAGACATGGTTTCAGTACTTGACAGTTAAAAGGAAAAAATGGTTTTATCATGATTCCCTGGGAATTCTTTGTGCCCAGCAGTGCATCAATCCCCGTGATGGACTCTTGTTCAAATTGTGGTACATTTCTTAACGTTTTGGACATAAATAAGACGTCGATTCCCTAATCCTACAACGCAAGACGTATCACATGATATTTTTGATTTGGTTGCACCATAACGTAAATAAAATTTGATGCGTTTTACATTGTAGGAATAGGTGACCCCCCCACCCCATTATACCAGGTTCAACGTCTTACATTGTAGGACTATCCAGATTTCTAAAATGGGGTGGGAGAAGTCAGAGGAAACTAGGATTAACGAAACTGCTTCTTTCATATCATTATTATTGATAGTTTTATCCTTTGTAACAATGCATTCGTGTGCCATAAATCATTTCGAGTTCATTTCGCAAGTTTTGCAACTTCCAGCATAAGTGGGTCACACCCCTTTTCGTGGATAAAAGATGTTAAACCGAGAAATCTGATTGGTCAAGAAAAAAAGTATTCCTTATAAATAGATGCATATTACAGACAGGGTCTTTCAATTTAATTAAAGTGCAAAGGGAATTATTTGGCATACCTTCAGCAGTTGTGCTAGGACTCTGGATCATGGTATCGCGGGTGGAGTACATCACAGAGGCTCTCTTGCTCCGCCCCGATACACATGCTTTGAAAATACTCATTTTGAGCGTTTCAACTAGAGTTTATCAATGATTTGCGAGCGTATCGGGGAAAGGAAAGTAGCAGCCACAGCTCTGTGTCCTGGCCCACCTGGCTGGGGAATGTTGGCTTATCTCACTGACCTTCACCGGTATACCGGAAGTGCAACACTTGGCATACATTCATAAATGCCGCTCATTGTTATACTGGTTGTTTCTCGTACTCTAAAAATAGTTATCGTGCAGTTATCCATCCAATTTTGCCGTGACTGTTAATAATTATGAAAAACATGAATGAAAGCGTTTTCAAATCTGCCTGAACGAGAGAGATTTGGACCGTAAATGGAATAATTGATTATTGAGGGTAGGATACATGGGCCTATTCTGTGTAACACTACCTTATCCTCCAGTGTATAATCATTCCCGTCATGGCCCAAATATATATTACCCGAACGCTACCAACATCGACATTAATTATGTTGATGATGGTGAATGTAATAATTATAATAAAGGTAGAATCAGAAACCGCCATCAAAACCAGTATATCGTTATATAAAAATAGCATCGTTAGGGATGCAGTGTGGAGTATACGGTATTAAAGCAAGTGGTATTGGAGGAAACCTGAAAATTCATTTGGATACATGCATACCTTTTCAAGGAGTTTATGTTTGCACTCCTGCTCATCCTCATAATTTTGAAATGGGGAAGTAACATGTACTATAGAGTACATGTACATTTGTGGGGGTCTCCTTAAACGCAGTAATGTACATTAAATATTATAAGTTTTATTGTATGGACTTAAATACATAAATCATAAATAACATGTGGTTGCTATATTGTTTTATTAGTGTTAAGAATATGTTTTAATGAAAATAATACAAAATAAAATGGAACAACTCTCTCTCTCTCTCTCTCTCTCTCTCTTTATATATATATATATATATATATATATATATATATATATATATATATGACAAAGTTCTATTGTTGTTATGGGGTTTTAATGAAAATATTACAAAGTTGAACAACTTTTATTTCTCTCTTCCTCCAGATCTATACTGATTAAAATTTTGACAAGCTTTTATTGTATTTGTTTTTTATCATTGTGTGTGTGTGTATATATATATATATATATATATATATATATATATATATATATATATATATATATATAAAATCTTCTTACTAAGACTGTCCATTTTTATTTTGTTCTCATCTGACTTCGTTCCGCTCTCATTCTTTTTCTCTGGTGAGGTTTTTTCGCTCCTGAAGGTGTCTTTGGTATAGTGATTTTACCATTTGTATATGTTAATGTTTACTTATTTATACCCGTGTCTTTGAGAAACTTTCGAAATAATGGTTCTTGTTCATTTTTCTGTTTTTTCTGACACCACACGTCAATAGAAACTGGTGCATATAATCGGATGCTAGTTTGAAATTGCCTCTTCCAATCGATGATCTTTCGGCATCTTTATACTGGGAACTGACAATCGATTGTATACGTCTATAAGATATGATATATCTTTTTGCTTCCACTTGGTTCCAATCTTCATGATATTATTGGCAGACTCTGCAATATTATTTGTCCAGTGGGCGTCCACATATTTTACCCTTGCAGGAAAGTTAACATGATCTTTCAGAATTGGTAACATTCATTTTTCGAGGTATGGCTGGAAACCCGATGCATTTTCCGAAATGACATCTGTTGCATGTTTTATTCTTGCTGCGAATACTAAAGAATTATCGGCCTGTGAAATTCCTTCGTCATCGAAAAGGGTGTTTACAAATGATTGTCTGTTTTGCACATTGATGCTGACCCTATTTTTTAAATAATCAGTAATATTTTTCTTCAAGTGAAGTGTACAAACAATCTGTGTCGCTCCAGGGAATGACAGTAGTAGATGAAAAGGCTGATCCTAGCTCAGATACCCTATTTTTCTCAGGACAAATACAAACTTTCATGACAAGACCCCTGTCTAGACACCCCTGACCATAACTGTAATTTTCTTTTATCTGGACGTCACTTTTTGGTTGGGATGTGCGAATCTGTTAGGTCTATCAAAGTGAACTTTTTATATTTGTAGAGGGAAAAAAAATTGTATTTGAGCTAGAATCAAGCCTTTTCATCTACTAATATAAATTGCTACATGTTTTTTTTTTGTTTGATATTTTTTTAAAGCTTAGACAAAATTTTGATTCACTCTGACAACAGTGAATCAAGGAAATCGTAATGAAACTTACGGTAACCCAATGGAAATGTGTCAACTCCATTTTTACAGTAGCGTTTGTCATCAAAGTTACACAATCCACGTTTAATAATTACATCAGTTTCAAGTTTGTGATGATTTGATCGAATTGCCTTCATCCTGATGTAACTAACATTTCTGTCTAGTGCTACTTTTTAATCTTCAAATCCTAATCCTCTATCGACAACATTTTTTGATCCCTTTTGCTTGTTTTTTTAACTTTTGCAACACCTTTGGTGTCCGTTGCCAACTTCAAGCAACACATTTTACTTCAAGACCCAACAAACTCCCTTATCACAATAATGTTTGTTTCATCTTTGAACTTTCCTATTACTTTTTTGTTATCGTTGCTGTAAAATCCGCTGTTTTTTGGATAATCTGATAGATTGAATAAATCTTTATTATCATATATTTCCTGATAAAGATCTTCTGTTTCGATTTCATACATCAATGAGTCGGTGTCGGTAAATAACAATTTGCTTTTAGGCCATTTCACTCTGACAAAATTGGAATGGAAATCATACATCAGCTTCTTAGACAAATCAAATACAGCAGCACCAACGTAAATGGGTTTATTTAACTTCAGATTTGCTTTCTGTCGTTGTATTGCAACTAAATTTTCGTTGAAGATTTTTATACTAACGAAATCATCCGAAGCAACAAGTTTATTTCGGCGATCGACATCAGTTACAATTTCTATATTAACCCGTTTTCTAATATTTTCGATGTTCTTGCCGAAGATGCTGTTGTTCATCAACTTAAACAAATTCTTTTCAAAATCTGTTGTTGCAACAGCTCGTCTACTGGTATTAGAATCGATGTAACCTTTCATCCAATGCAATTGATTAAACTTTAACACGTGATGAACATTTCGTAAAACAAGTCCGTGATCTACAGCCTGTTTCCGATTCTTGTAATGTAAAATGTATCCTTTTTTATCAAGTAGATTCGGAACAAGTTTATTAACAACAGAAATATTTCTTTTTCCAGCAATCTCTCGTTGATTAAATAATGAACTGTAATCTATCAACATCGACTCGGGACAGAAAGGATAGTCGTTGTGCAGTCATGTAATTCAACAGGATAATCAAGATCGGCTTCTATGAAATAATTTATATCATCCAGTACAGTTTTATTAGTCTCTTTGAGAAATTGACCAGGACTTGTCCAACGGAATCCGCTAACTGGCATTGGTTCTGACATCGCATAGCCATACAAATTATTTACATACATGTAAATTATATAACTCGACTTAATGTTAGGATTATAATCCGACAAGTACTTGTTATTTGCTTTGGCATACTTTTTCGTTATTACGCTTATTCCACGACAAATTCCATGTTTGATAAAGTTGAACATGTCAACGTCAGTCAACAATTCAAACTCTACATTGCTGAATTTCAGCAACGCATCCCAACTTAGTCCTGGTGCAGAAAAATACCAACACAGATCTAATCCATAATTGGTATTGCTCACTTTTCTGAAATGTGCAAATACATCAGCGAGCAACAACACGTCCGTTATCAAATACAAGTTTTACATTCGAATTTATCCCAGATCGACTTCGCATAATTGTATTCGGAATCACTAACATCTTCTAAATGGGTGAAGTACAGTGCATTGCCATTTAATGAGGAAGTCGTTTTAAAAAAATATTTTAAAATTAAAGAGATTTGATGCATAAGAGTTATTTTCCATAGGTTGTCGGAAATAGGGCCATCAACCAATATTATCAATCACTGATAGTGCAGATTTCCATGTGCGTGTTTGCTTTTTTTTTCCCTTCTTGGTACATTTTCTTGAGAGCTTTGGTACGAATATATGTAATACACGTATTGGGGTGTTCTTGGAGATTCTCAGGTTGCCCTGGGGTGTCTTGGGGTGTTCAGTGAGACCGGCCATAAACTGTGAGCTGTCAATAAATCATAACTTGCCTAACGTAACAGACATATATTTCTTGAAATTATTCTGAATACATTTTGCGTTGTTGCCAAGTCTGAGGCGGTCTCTGATTTCAGGATCACTAAACACTTTGACAATAATATGCGAATCATATCCTCTGAAATTGTGTAGCACAGCCGGAATAAATTCTGGTGCTTTGTAATGTAAGTTACATTTGTCATGTGCCACACCACGATACTTACCTGTAACATGACAATGATCCTTAACCCGATCATCACCTAGCGGTTGTTCACAAATATGACATAATTCTTCTGTTAAAAAATCTACTTATTGTTCTTTTGTTAACTGCTTCATTCTAGCATTTCTGCTTAATAGATTTGAAATACGATTGCTTCATCAATCAACTGTTTCAAAAGCCATTTTGCCGGATCTGGTCCTCTATAAATTTTGAAGGGTTTCGATAAACCAGAATTGGCAGCACATACAATTTTATATGCGACTCCACAAGGAATGTGATTCTGTGTTTTTCTTGTACTTGATTTATCATGATCATTCTTCATACCAAGTACAGGTTGTAACATACATTCAAAATCAGCGTAAATCACAAACGGAACTTTCATCTTATGATTGTAGTTTTTAAACTTATATTTTATCTTCTCCACTTGAAATAGTTATCCATTGAACATTGATGCAATAGTCAAGCTGTTTTTTTCAAGTTACTTCTGAATTACATACATGTAAGCAACAATAACAAAAGAAATTTTTTTAAAAATGTCTCTTGCTATATTGTTTACCAACTAATCTGTTAAAGTTTTTGATCCAGATATAATGATTTTTAAAGAAAAGCAGGTTAACAGTTTTTTGTGATGCTCGATCTGAAATATATCATGGATATATATTATCTTTATCATCTATCCTGAAAACATTTACTGAAATATTATTCTGTCGTTTGAACTTTGAAATTTGATTTGTGGCAACAGGAAAATCAATCTGATTAAAGTTTAATTTGTGAATGTGGGAGATACATTTGTTAACTTGATCTGCGTTATCATCAGCAGAAAATAACGCGGATAAAATCGCCCATTGAAAGCACCTGTCATCGTTATTTTTTACAGTCATGCAACATTTTGTTTTTTATTTTCATTGGTAGATAGACATACAGACTTCCACGTAATGAATTGTAAGTCACAAATGGAACTTTCATCTTATGGTTGTATTTTTTTTAAAACTAATATTTTATCATTTTCACTCGGCATAGTTATTAGTATGGAGCAGAAGAGATTATGAAACATGAGTATTGTAGGAATATAAATATGTAATAAGTTACATATAAATCTTATAAAACTAGTTCCATTAATTTACTCCATTCCTGGAATTTCTCTTAGAGTATTTTCATCTCCATTACTGTCAATTAGTGCCCATTACTGTCTATTACAGACATTACTGTACATTACTGTGTTTAGGGAGACCGCATTTGTGGAGCACATCCAAAATGTTTTAAGTTGTGAGCCTTTTTGCCATTTTAAGTGAAAATTTGAACTTGACATATTTACAAAATTAATTTTAGGGAAAACAGTGAAAACTTGGTTAATTCTCAAAGATGATTATCATATGTCTTGAGTGACCTTTATTTGTGAATATGGAAAGAATATTTCCATGATATACTTAAAATGACATTGTGGAATTCTATTTCTTTTGGAAACCAAGCATGTGGGCATATGGTGTGGACCCATTATGACTTGTCAGGTAAAACATATGATTAAACATATTCATATTGTATCATTTGACTGTGCTAAACTTAATCATTTCTTTATCTTCTGCCATTAGTAACATTTTACCAAACTGTTGATTTCTAATAACACTTTACCAAACTGTTCATTTCTAATAACATTTTACCAAACTGTTGATTTCTAATAACAATTTACCAAACTGTTGATCCCTTCAGTGTCTTAAGCCATTAGTGTCGTTTAACCAGACTTAGACACTGAAGCATGTAAGCCAAATGTTTATGAAGGATATTGGTCAAAATTAAATTAGAAATTTGTCTTGTGTTTAATTTATTCCATTTTGTTTATTTAGCTAAACAGTAAACTCCTTTTGATATACATGTGCTGAAGTCCAACACTATTAAGTGCATCAGTTTTTAAAAGGTATTTTCTTAGGTACAGTAAAAATACGAAAATTATTAACTGGTTCATTGTGAAACTGGTAAACAGAATAAATACTGCATAGGATTTATATTGTTATTACATGCATAAAGTTTTGCTGTGATTTAGTTGATGATCGTTGGCTTGAGAAACAAACTGTAGCTTCTATAAAAATAAAAACTTGGACTAAAGAAATCTGGTTATGCATCTCTTTTATCCCAATAGTATAGTGTCAGGATTTTGAATTCAGTGTAGTTCAAGTATCAGAAATACTTGATTCATACTCATTATGACTTTTTGAAAAGTACTTGTACTCCAACTCCAATCATTAGGACTTTTTGAAAAGTACTTATACTCCAACTCCAGCTTAACAAAAATTACTTGTACTTGAGTAGTTCAAAAACTATTCTGCCTGATGTCTGGTATAAAGCAACAGTAAACAACATTGCCAACAATAATATGATATCAAAATCATTTGTCATTACTATTATTATTATTATTGTTGTTATTATTATTATTATTATTATTATTATTATTATTAAAACTGAAGTTACCAGTGACAGGAAATAGCACACACAGAATTGCCAACTCTCCCGATTTAATCCAGTCTCCTGATTGTGTGTAGAAGACCCAACAGTCCTGAGCAGATGTGAAATTCTCTGATTTTAAAAAACATGATAAAACTTGTTTTAGTTCAGAGTTGACATTATATAATCAGGACAATCGTTGTATAGACAGTAGTTTCCTCCATATGCATACAATAGCAAATTCAGACTTGCCAGTCCTGCTTCATCCACCTGCTGAGTGGGAAAATGTTGATTGATCATTTTAGTTGTGCTGATATTTACAGTGGCAGAATTCAGTGGCTGAAAGACTCCCAGATGTGCATGTTGTTATTACAAGAGTACATCAAAAGAACATGATGCCGTAGCTGGGTGGCAAGTTCACAGACTTTGACTAGCTGCTGAATGGGAACATGTGCTGATATTTACAGTGAGTGAATTCAGAGGCAGAAAGACCCAGAGATGTACATGTGGTCATTATAAGAGTACACAAGATGAATAACTTTATTCTTGTGTTCGTTTCTGACTTAAACCAAATAAGTAGTGCCTTTGACCTCTAAATCAAGACACGTCAAGACTTGGACAAAATGCTGTTTGTAAATTTAGATAAGTATTTTGGGGTTAAATGGCAAATTAACAGAAATTGTAATGAGATTCAGAAGAATGCTAAAGTTATAACTGATAGTATGCATGGGACAGTGGCCAAGTGTAAGAAAGTGCTTGATGCCTTAGTGTTTGGAATAAGACCTTTCCTTGGATTGACTAACTTCAGTCTCACTCTGATGGACAAACAAGATCTGTATGTCAGTGGTGTAAAGAATGTGGGAAATTAAACTCCATGGCAACAATGGATTCTTTCATGCCATTATAGCAACTGATTCTTCTAATCTGTAAAATTCCACATTTTCTGGGAGGGGACTGCAACACTTTTGCTGGTGGGACTCCTGTGTTTGCCAAAAGAGATATCCTGGACAGCTAGTTTTAAAATCCTAGCGAGACCTCTGGTAGGCATATAACAAAAAGTGAAAAGGTGACTAATATGCATTTTTATAGTTTGCAATTCCGAAATCGGAAGATTTAATGGAGGGAAAAATGATGTTGAAAAGCATTGCAAGAATTCCACTTGTATAACAAATGACAAGATGGCAGGGTCAGTGCCAAAGCTCCCACTTTACAAACCCAGTCTTCCACTATAAACAACCAACCACTTTGATTACCATAAAAGTTCGCATGTCTGTATAGTGTTGATTTTGTTTCAAACGGCAGAAAGCTTAAAAATATTAATTTTCTTTATCAGTCATAATAGCAATTGTATTTTTTTTCCAGATATGTACAGATATTCGATTACTAGCCAGCTTCAAAGAACTGGAAGAACCTTTTGAAAAAGAACAGATAGGTATGTATTTGTAAAAAAATACTGTCCTAAAGGAATAAAAAATTACATTTACAATACTGCCATTAAAACCTGTATATTAAAATTATATTGACATATTGCATATTGACTTTGGGGTTGAAAGGTCAGAGGTTAAGTCAGAAGGACACCAAAAAGATATATAGAGTTTAACAGCACATTAGTTTTGGTTACTCATTGCCAGGTAAGTTTAGGTATCCCAAAAGAACCACACAGAACAAAGATTAATCCAAAAATGGTAAAATTCTTCGTATAAAAGTTTTGTTGCACAGACTTCACACTTTTACAGTGACCAAGGTTATCTTGCTTGAAACATCATGGGATGCATCCTAGGTCAGAATAGTTACCTCCGTTAGCTGCCTCATGGCAGGTGGCATCAGGGTGGGTGAATGGGTGGGGGGATAGGTGGGTTAACCCCAAGAAGGAAAATAGATTCCATAAAACAACTCCAGCCCCTGCCACAAACCATGACCAAACTTTGTGGATTGTTTGCATTTGAAACAAGAAAGGTCCTGTTGACTTTGGGGTCATTAGGTTAAAGTCATGGTCAGTGGCTTAAAATGAAAAATGTTCTTTTTTCACAAATTTCATGTCTTGACTATGTATCTTTATCTGAGTTGTGGACAGCTTGCACTTTTGACTTTAGCAAAAAAGACTTTGTTAGCACAATTTAGCACAAAACATCAGGTCAACAAATTAAATTTGGTATGTGTGTATACATAATTATATTTTCATGCTATTATAGCAATTTTTAAAATTCGTATAGTTTTGAATTTTTTAAAACTGAGTCTTTGGTGTTTTCAGTGTCTGCAGAAGGAGCAAATGTGTTGTACAAACATAAGTCTTGTTTTTAGCTCAACTGGTCATAGACAAGAAGAATTTATTGAATGGCCTGTATTCTGTTGTCTAGCAACTGTCATCCATCTGTTGGTTAGCACAAGTTTGTTATAACTACTCCTCCTTAAGTACTTGGAGGATTGCCATGAAACTTTACACATAGATTCATCCCAATATCTAACTGGTCCTAAATGAAATTGGCAATTCCCAGACATCCAGTGTGGCTGCTACTGCAGCTGTCTTGAAAATCTTGATATTGTTACTTCTTCTTAATTGATGGTCAGATCGAACGGGGGTTTTTACAGGAAAAAACTGATGATGATGTCTAGTTGGTCCAAAATGAAAATGGTGCAGATATGACATCAAATATGGCCATTGCAGCAGCCATCATATAAATCTTGTTATTGCTTCTCCTCCTGAACAGAAAATCATATATTAGAGTTTTCACCAGAAGACTTGTGATATCTGGTTGCCCCTAAATGAAAATAGTTCTGCTTGAAGACTCAGTGTAAATGCCACAGTGGCCATCTTAGAAATCTTGTTATCACTACTCCATCTGAATGGATGTCTACTTGGTCCTGAATGAAAATGGTGCTGATCTGAAGTCCAAAATGGCCACCACAACAGCAGTCTTGAAAATCATGTTATTGATACTCCTTAAAGGAAAGTCATAGCATGTGTTTTCACTGAAAGACTTTTTATGATGTCTTTTTGGTCCTAAGTGAAAATGATACTGATCTGACATCTAATATAGCCATCACAGCAGCCATTTTAAAATCCCTTAGTCATATCAGCATGGGGTTTGCACTTGACAATTTCTTACAGTGTTTACTTAGTCTTAAATAAAATTTGTGCTGATCTGATAGACAGTCATGGCACCATAATTTTGCTTCAAAATTAGGTCACCATTTCAGTTAAGAAATAAACTATGATCCACTAACAGACCATTATTTGCAGTAATTTCTCTTTTTTTATGCTGTCATATTACTGAGTGAATTACATTTATGTTTGGCCTGTTTAAAATTATCAGGTTCCAGTGCAATGCCATACAAGAGAAACCCAATGAGAAGTGAGCGGTGTTGTTCATTGGCCAGACATCTGATGTGCCTTATACAAGATCCATTAATGACTGCCTCAGTACAGTGGATGGAGAGGACTTTAGATGATAGTGCAAACAGGTGGGAATATTACTATATGGTAATATATAGACAATCGGCATATAATCTTACTTTTAAAATTAATGATGGTCATAGGCATCTAATGTTGCAGTATGCACATATCAGTTGTGCAGTGTATTGTAACTGAGATGTTTGTTAGGTTTCGATATTTGCACTTATCAGGCAGATATGGCTGCACATTACTTAAGACATAAGGAAAATACAAAACTGCATTAAGGAAAAAGCAGATTGTGGACAAAGTAGATATATAGCTGTGATTGCCACTTAATTGGGAAATAACAGAAACATTGTTAGAAGAATAGATTTTGACATCTTATTTTTTTGTCTTTCAAAACACATGCTTATATGCTTATATTTGCCACAAAAGTACTAGGAGTCCAATGTGTGCTTTTTTCCTTGTATGATTTTTTCCTTACGCACTTATTTGTACATATCTGCTTATTATGAATATTTTGGTGCTTTATGGCACATCAACAGAAGTAGATTTTTTAGTGCTGAGGCAATTGGAGTAAAGAACCTCTCCCAAGGGCATGCCACATTAACTGACCCAGGCTGGTCCAATGGTAGGATTCGAATTTGGACCGGTCCAGAGTCTGGCACACTAATGACTGAGCCACCACAGCTCCCTGTTATTAAGTGAGTTATAGTTTGTGTTTGGCTTTGAAATTTGCGCAGTAATTTTTGCTTAGTAATTTTTGAAGTTGGTATAATGCCTTACATCAAGAAGTAGATAAAAGGTGATTTACATAATTTCTCAGCAGAATCTTTTGAAGGTATGGCTAGACTTTGATTTGGTTCTTAGTTTTTAGTCTGTAACTTTTGAAGGACTGAATGGATTAAAACCAAATTTGGCATGAAGTGTTACAATAAGAATACTTGCTTATAAGACAAGCCCAACTGCAAATACAAGAATCAGATCTGCCATCGCATAATGTGCCATCAGATCTGGTTCTGTGCTGTTTGTTAGGAGTAATCAGTAGAACAAACAACATAGACCCTGATCTGCAGGTGCATGATGCTATGGGAGATCAGGATCATTTTTGCTTGCATTTTGGCTCAATTTATAAGTAAGTACATATGATATTTCATGTTCAGTTTCCACGTTTTTTTTTCTTCAAAACTATATAGAGTTATAGTCCCATTTTCAGTACAATATATTTTTTTTTCATGTTTTGTCCTATATATACTCATGTACAACTGCACACAAAGGTGAAAATCATTGATCCAAGGCTGGAATTCAGACAGCTTTCATGTTAAAACCTAATCTGTTCTTGATTTCTAGTAAACAGCATATTATACCCTTATTTGCAGGCACATGATGCATTGGCAAATAAGGATCTATGATGTTTGCAGTTGTGTGCATGTGTTTACACTTGTCATTATCAAAGAGAGTATTGAATCTTGCTGGTTTGGAACATCATCATGTGCAAATTTTATGGTTCACATACGTACAAGTGTACATCATAACAATATGCTAGTATTTGCAGTCTTAGAAGAAACTTTCTAACCAGACTGATACAGCTATGCAGAACATTAATTGTTGCTCAAAAATTTAATCCTAAAGTAGTTTTACCAAACTCTGTTGATTTCTAACGTTTTAATGATCAGCGACTTAGTTGCCATGATAAAAGTTCTGGACAAAAATGTATAAATCACTATGGACCTTTTCATTGGTAGCCTGCACTAAATTGAGTAAAGAAAAGCAAATGTCTGGTCTGATTATTACCAGTGCAGGGAGTAAAGTTAAGAGTTTGTCAGATATATGGCACTTTCATTGTGACATCATTGCATATTATAATGGCAGCCTGGTACTAATTTGGGTAAAGAAAGCAAACACTGATCTGATGATTACCAGTGCAGTTAACCTTTTTTCAGATATGTGGCACTTTCATTGTGACAGCATGACATGAAAATATGGTTCATACAGGATCACACCTTGTGGTTGGCCTAGTCTAAAATGTCTGTGTAAAGGGCCCCGAGTGGCCAAGTGGTCTAGAGCTCTTACCATTACGGATCACTGCCATCTCACCTCTGTCTGCGTGGATTTGAGTCTCAGGTTTGGCCAATGTGGGTATGTGAGAAAGCTTGCCAGTAGCTTCTCGTGGGTCAGTGGTTCTTTCCGGGATTTTCCCGGGTTCTTCCTCCACCATTTATACTGGCTGCCATGTATAGCTTATCTTGTGCTGAAAAATGGCGTTAAACCCTACAACAACAGCAAATGTCTGTGTACTTTAATCTTGATTTTGTCAAGTGTATTTAATGGAGTGTTTAATGATATTCCAAGGAATACTTCCCATTTAAAGGTATATATAATTAAATTCTCAAAATGACACCATTAGCTGAAATAGTCGGAACCGAATGCCTGCATGACCTCACATATAAGACTTGTACCTTAGGTTATATCCATAGGGTCAAAATGTTGGAGATGTTCTTGGCTGGATTTTCTTTATTACTTTCTGATAAAACCTTACTTAATTTGCATATTTTAATAATAAGAACATCACATTCCTACCCAGAGGTCAAGCTGGACTTGAATTTTAGGAAGAAGTGACTTCTTCTTTTGTCCTTTTGGGCAGAACAGGGACAAGGAGAAGTGAGAGCTAAACAGGAAGAAGTGGAAGGAAAGCAATACATATATATATATATATATAGAGAGAGAGAGAGAGAGAGAGAGAGAGAGAGAGAGCATGTAGGTGTTTTCATTCTCTTATTTGAATTATCTACATTTAACATTGGTTTTAAGCAATATTTTATTTTCAAGTAGAAACTTTCCAAATTTTATATATATCATAAACACATTCTGTATGTGTATAAAAATTATCATATTCATGTGCAGTGTATTTTGGCCACATGACTTAAGAGCACTGTCGAAGCTATACATTGTAATGAATATTAACTGATAGGAGTAACTAGATTACAATATTGTAATTGCAAGTTTGTGAAAATGCTAAATCAACTACCTGTAAACAAGAATTCTTCTATTTAATTTATGAAAGTTAACTATAAAATGACAGCTGGAAAAAATGTGTAAACTTGTTTGAAATAACCCCAGTAACATGTACATGAGCTAATGCACACGTCTTAATAACATTTTGTTCGTCTCAATTTTTTTGCCGATGAAACATTACCATAACTATTCATAGATATCACAATGAAGCATTAGACTCAGTATATGAATGAATTAAAACCTTCTTTCCAACTGAAATGAAACAGCCAACATTGGAGTGCATCTATTTTTAGAAAGAGGGGCTTTCTTAATGTAACCACACATATTCTGGCTTTATTATAACAGTCCATTGACAAGATTGCAAATTTATGTTTTTTTTTTTATTTGTCTATGTATGTGTAGTAATGTCAAGCATTGGTTAGAAAGTATTTGCTTTGCTGCTCTTTTTCCCCCCGTATTTTCACAAAAATGAGTGAAAACAACTTTGACCTTACAGCGCTTTTCAAATTCCCCAACATAGCAATGCGTTGGGACCTACATAATTGCATTTTTATGCTAAATCTTGAATAACATAATATTTAGACTCAACTTTCTGAGTTGAATATTGTCCTTAATATATTTGCCCAAATGTTTACAAAAACATACAGTCTAACAAAGTGGTACTTCCCAGACACAGTGATGTCCACCATTATTTCCCCCTGACAGGTTCACATATGGTTTCAGTCTGAATTTATGAAGCAAATAATGCACATGTGGCAATTAAAATCTTCAGGTGACTGATTCTGTTCTTAAAACACAAATTGCTATTTACATACCATTGTTTAAGAGTCCAAACATAAATTTGAATGTTTTTATCATCAAATGATAACTTGTGGAAATCTGCCTGTGATAGTTGTAATAACCAGAGACATATATAACATATCTCTACTATAACTTACTTGGGAAAAGGTACATGGTATAGAGGTTGTTTCAAACAAGCTTAGAAATCTTTTCAGCTACTCAGAAAAGGGTTTATGGTCAATCAGCTATCAAAACACATGCATGTGAATGTGCAAGAGTTTGTCGGCACAGTTGAAATCAACACCAGCTATTTGATGGCTTGATGAGTACATTTTTCCTTGAGTGACAATATAACACCAGAAATAACTGGCTAAGGCAAGGGAGCATCTCAAAACCTAGTACACTCAATGTACATAAAAAAAGCACAGGGTGAAGTAATTTTCGCTTTCCTAACAGAAAAAGGTGAAGTTTTCATATTTTGTGCATCATGGTCACCCACTTCACCTCTTAGCATGACCTCTGCTACTTTTCACCATGTATACCTTTCCTGCAATAACTCAAGCATATTGGTGCCCCAAAACATAGATATAAGCAAGGGTGTGAGTTACTGAAGGAACTCGGAAAAATTACATCCTGGCTAGACATTGAGAAGATTGTGAAAGGAGGGTAGTGGCACTCTGTAATAGCTAAATACTTTTTTATAATTGTGTTGGGAGTAATTGTCAATAACCAGCTTTATCTAACGAAATTATTCGCTTTTCAGTATAAATTACCTTTATTTTCAAGATGACTAATCTCTAAACGATGATGAAAAACATAACTCCAAGGGGTGTCAGCAGATGTAAATGTTTGCCTCATTGTGTACCTGCAAAACATTGTTTATTTCATCACAGCTTTTTGCACAAAAAAGATTAATTTGTTTTGTGAAAAATATTGTCAGCACTGAAACTAGATTTTAAAATAAAATCTTATTAGTGAAATATTGATGTCCTGATTTCATTTCAAGTAATAGTGAAATTTCTGCCCATCCTTGAGGAAATCTCTGAGAGCCAGTTCAGGAATTTTAAGTTCACTGCAAACTTTGGAGCTTGCTTCTCCCTAATGATCTGTATCTATCAAACAAAGCTTTGAAACCACAAGGTACTCCTTTCACTGGGTGCTCATGCTACTGATAATCACATTTGTGAATGACTAATATAATTTATGATAGTTTAATTGTTACTATCACAATAATATTTATAACAGTGTTAGAGTGGTCAGTTGAAATGAGTTGACCTGACACACTGACCACTGACTCTTACACATGTTGAATCTGAATGACTTTTAACTGGTATTTTTGTTTTGTTTTTTTATTCCATTACCTTTTTTCATTTGATGCAAAAGATATAATTACTGTGATAGTACAAAGCAGGTCTGCTTGTAACT
The DNA here is from genome assembly GCA_016617855.1 of Megalonaias nervosa. NCBI lineage: Eukaryota > Metazoa > Mollusca > Bivalvia > Unionida > Unionidae > Megalonaias > Megalonaias nervosa. Next base: position 23,659 of record JAECUM010001783.1, read on the forward strand.
CAGTGTAGCAATACAACAAATATGTCTGTAGGAGGTCAAAACACAGTCAGCCAGTTAATTAGGATCTCACAGAAATGCATGTGATGCTGTGATGGTAGATTGATTGGTTTTCATGTTTGAATACAAGAGGAAATATTGCAGTTTTGATAATTTCACTGAAAATGAATTAAAATATATGACTAAAACACAAACTTCAGCAGACAAAACTTATTTCATTGGTATTTATTTCTTAAAGTGCTACCACTGATAGGCATTAGTGACATTTTCAGTGATTAATTTTTTTATAAAGTTTTTATAGATTGTTAAATAAAGGTGGACTGAGAATATTTTGTAAAGAAAATATAGGACTTATCATAAGTTGAGAATTTCATGATGTTGATTTAAATTTCCTGACACTAACTACCATTTTTGAGGATAAAACAAGCAATATGTCAGGGTTTTGTTTACAATTTAATTGTGATTTTCTTCACATTCAACAAATAAAGATCAGTTCTTCTGGTATTTTTTGGAAAAATAATGGAATCCATGCCTGCCTCCAAGTTAGAAGAAGGTTCATGAGTTATCAGGGTGCAAGTTATCGAGGGAGCGGTGTACTACTCCTGGTCTTGCCATATTGTCTTTTCGTGGATGGGGTGTATGGGTCAACAAGTGGGATACTTTTTGTAGTCATTTTTTTGTTATAATTTACTTTTTGGTGGTTCTTCATCCATTGTACATCCTGTTTGAAATATACAGCATCATATTCTTCCCATACATTCCTATCCTTGGGTTATGTACCTGTTTTGGATCATGGGGTCATTCCTTTGGATATATTAACAGCTCATCTTGGGAGCAAATCATGTGTTTCTTAAAATAGAGTTTTTTTTGTTGCTAGAGATATATGTCATCTTGTTTACTATGAAATAGGAGGACTTGGAACTTAAACCACCATGCCGCTACATGAATAAATAAACTTGACCTTTTCTTGTAGTAAGAAAACTAACAAAGATAGATGAAAATATCTGGTTATTTTTTCAGACGTATTTGCCTAGCAGAAGCTTTTCTAACAGCAGACATCTTGCTGGGAACTCTGCAAAATATATCAGAGGGACTTGTTGTCTATCCTAAGGCAAGTTGCCAACACTCAGTATCTTCCTTTTATCATAAATATGACAATAACCTACAAGTTGCCAGTACTTAATATTTTACTACTAACATAAATATGATAATATCCTACAAGTATTTTTTTGTTGTTGTTGTATTTTGCACTTTTGATTTTGAATTGGTTACACCAACAGATAAGAGAAGGCTGTTTGTAAAGTTTCATTTATGATATGTTCAGGACATCTTGTACTTTTATGGTCTAATCATCTGATGTGTATTAGTAACAAATAATGGTTGGCGTCCATAACAGTGGTAAAGAAGGATGGGCCAAAAGATGGCAGTCAGCACTTCCATTGGAGTTAAATCTGATTGGAAACTGAAAACTATCTTAATCATTGAAATGCTTGTTTTTTCTTTTATTTCAGGTGATAGAAAAGAGATTGAAACAGGAGTTACCTTTCATGGCAACAGAAAATATCATTATCGCAATGGTAAAAACAGGAGCCAATAGACAGGTATTGCATTAAAACAAAAAATGTTTATGATGGCAAGATCACGCAGAGGATGAAATTTAACCCAATTTTGTAATTTCATGAACATGGTTAAAATTGACAGCTGCTTTCCCACACAAACATTGTATTTATTGGGATTAATGAGAACTGGAATCAACGTGGTTAATGCCAGGCTGAAGTTGTTGATTGATGCTCAGGATCATTTGGACCATTGTATTAGAAAATAAACAACATTGCACAAGTTTGAAAAAGTGGCATCTTGTGAATGGCAAGACATCGGTATTGCTTTTCTAGCATCATCATCATCTGAGGTTTTCTGTTTAAGCTCTTGAAAGTCACATATCTCTTCGACATTAGTTACTGTATTCGTTTGAAACTTCGAAATAGTATTACTGTAGTACTTTTCATTATAAAGCTGTCCATGGGAATCATAGAGTTTGTCTTGTAGTGAGACTACATTATAATGAGGTACATGATAAGTACTCCCTCATTATAAAATTGTCCATAGGAGCCATAGAGTATATTGCCTTTAATAAGACCAGCTTATAATAATGTACACCACATAAAGAAATGGGATTCTTGACCATACTTGCTTTTATCAAGAACTGTGTTGTGATAAAGGGTCATATAGTGAGGGAATGCTGTATTTGTCTTAAGTTTGTACCATCATATGCAGGTGTTCCCATCTCACCTGTGTAAGCAGAAAGCTCTGTCATCATAACCGTGTTTACAAAAGTGAGTCTTGGACACAATGTATTATTTGTTCTGTGGATAAAGAACTAACCCATGACCACATGAGTTCTTGTGCATATTGCCTTACAGGGTGAGGGCAGTATCTGCTAGCATAGCATTCAAACCTAACTGTTCTCTTAATGTCATTATCCAGGTCTTGGGATGGAGGTCAGAGACAACTTTTTCTGGTTTTTACCTGAGAAACCTTACATCCCAGCAGGCTTAGTTCATCTTGGTGGTACTTACAGCATCATCACATCAGGCTACCTTCCTGGGTCATTAGGCAGCTTCGCACTGATGCAGCCACTCAATTTCTGATCAGTTTGCCCTTGGTGGTGGGAATAATTTTTCCCTACGAGCCATGTGCAGGCATATTGTTGTGCCAAAAGATTTGAAACTGTTTCATGTTCAATAGATCAGAGATTGGGTATGTTGCATAATGTGTTATGAAGAGTTAACATATTTGATGATGAAACCAGTTTTTGGAGTTAAAAATTATTTCTTTGAGGATACTTACCTGATCATAATATGGGCACACCCTTCCAGCTTCTCTGCTGTTACATTAAAACCTTGTAGAATGTGCACATTTGCTCAAGTAGTTACTGATGTAGGGACAGGATTTAGCAGCAAGCCCTTTACCCCAATGGAGATCACTCTTTCAGACCTATACATGGGTGGACCAACAACCTTTGAATTTTTGTTGCTAAAATCAAGTTTTTGACTCCAAAACCCCCTGACATGGTCATGTTTAGGAAAGGTTATTTTTGAAGGAACACCCCCCCCATAAAACACCACTACATCAATATATGTCTAACATGTAGCATGCGTAAATGGTAAACTGTTCTGCTTAGAGCTCATGTAAAACTACTCTTGAGGCAGTTTATACATCAAATTGTCATAAAGGTAGATAAAAGGGAAAGAGGTCAGGTATAAATAACCACCATTTCACGCGTCACTTAATTGGCTAGGGTGGTCCATAGCCGCCAAGTGTCTCATTTTTCCCATATTTGTCTCAATTTTGGACCTGAATACTGGTGTATGTTTTTCTTGTTAAAAATCCGTTTTTTAATTAAAAAAAATTTAATATTTCCTTGCAGTTTTCTGTTTAGAATGGGCACTCTGTTCCATTCTGATAGAAGTGTATTGCATGTATATAAGAATATAGAGTTCTAAATTATGATGAGTTTATTCAAAATCGAGGCTACCATGCCATTTGTTAACCACCATATTGGATTACGCAAAGCAGTTGCCGCCATTACTGTATCTGATCTTGATAATATTCAACTTCTAGTGATGTCAAATAGGAAAGCAGAAGATTCAGGATTTTCTCCAGCAAACTAAAGAAAACAGAAGTGGAAGGACAAATATGCTGTCATGTTTAGATTTGTGAAAACATCTAGTAAAGGAAAAAACTTTACGTTTTGCAAATTGTGTAATGTGATTTCACTACTGGGGATTGAGGCACCCATGACATTAAACAGCATGAAAAACCTAATAAATATCGGCTTGCTGCTTCATCATAAACGACTCAGCCTGAACTTATAATGTTTATAAATACCAGAGAGAATCTTGATGTATTCGATTGAAGTTCAGTTTACTACTAAATTTCTTTTAGAAATAAATGTCCTCTTTCAGTTACTAGTTTTGCTGGCAATTTATTTCACAAACGTTTTCCAGACAGTAAAATTGCAATGGATAACTTGTGTGCCAGAACGAAAACAGTTCAGTAAGAAAATCACATAGAATTCTGATCATTAATGAAAGATGGTATATTGGAATCAATAATGACTGAAAAGAAACAAGGTTTGGAAAAAAGCTCCTATAAACAGTCTGTTTCTGAGCATGTGTTGCACTCTAGTACCTTCTAAATGGGCACATGAAGGGAACAGGGTACCTGTTCAGAAGGTGCAAGAGTGCAACACACGCATCTTTGACATTAAATATTTAAGGTACTGTCCTACTTTACTACTAGTTGTAGATATAAATAGTTGCATATGCATTAAAGTTTTAAAAATCAGTATTTGTTTCTGAGCTTCAGTATTTTTGTCATAAGCAATCAGTATTTTTGTACTGAGGTGTTGGCAGCTATGGTGGTTTGTTAAGTTGTTTGAAGACTGCAGTGGGGGAGCCCATGATGCTAATGTGCATAGTTAAAGTTCCTATGAAATGGTCAGCCCCTAATGTGATGTATATTCATTTTTCTATAGAGACAAACATATCTCATGGTCAAATTATCTCAGATATAGTTCTGACAATGCTAACATTATGGTCATCAAGAACGATTCTGTTCTTACCAGGATTTGCTCAGAGAACCCAGCAGGGATGTTTGAACATTAGTACCATCCAGTCTCTTGCTAAGATGAACACTAATGACATCTAATGTAAATCCCTTATTCCCTATTGAGAACAGTAAAGATTGCATCTGATTAAGCCAATATTTTGCGATCTAATGGATTAGAAAGACAGAAACTTGTGATTTTGTTTATAAAAAGCGAGTGTGGTTGTGATTATGTGAGTGTTTGCAAATAGGCTTATATGTATGGTGATGATATATGATAGTGCAAAGTCTACTAGCTATGTCTTTGTTTCTAAATGTATTAAATGCTTAAAAGAAAAGATACAAGTTATTTTCTTTTATTCAGATTTGAATTTCCAATCATTTTGTTGAGGCTTATATGACAAGATAGCTTATTCTCAATTGGACGACGTTGCTTTATTTGCCATGCAAAGTGCCCAAATCCCTTTAGGACCTCAAAACACACTTTTGAAGTCTCAACCCCCACCCCATACTGTCTGAGAATGTGGCAAGTATGGAGCTTGGGAGGGCTGGATTTGCAAGGAAGTGATCGTATTTTACTCAAAAAATTGGTTTTACACTTAACAAATGCAACTCTTTTGCACAAAGTTTATAACATGGATGTATACCAACTTCAAGCAGAAATACCATCTCGAGGCAAGGTCATCAGTTGTTGAAATTCAGACAGTTTTATGCTAGCCATTTTAATAATGTAGTACTGGGTATAGGACACTTTATTGACTGAAAAAGTCCTAAAATACACACAGCATATAAAATTTAAAAGAATGACACAAGAAGTGACAAGAGGTTATGTAAGGGGTGGATTCCAGCAGTATTGGTTATGTGACAAAAATATGTTGAGAGTGACCAAGAATAATAGTGTATATCTTGCCACTGCATTGTCGTTTACAATGTGGTACTTGTTGACAATAGCTAAATTATGCCTAGCCCATCACATTTTCAAGTTCATGCTTGTGGAAATGTTTAAATTGATGCCATCCCATGTTTTGCTAGATACAAATGATAACAAAACCACTTGTTAACTTGTGGCAGAAATTTTTACTGATACAGTTGATTTATGTAGGCTGGGGTTTTAATAATTCATTGTCAAATTTACTAGTCACAGATTAGTAGATTAACATTAATTATGAGCCCTGTATGTTTAATCAGGTGATTTTTTTTATCCAGTTGGCTGGGATTTTTTTAACTGCTCTAGAGACTATTTTTTTTATAGGACTTTCATCAAACTTGGTGAATAGGATTTTGATCAAACTTGGTAAATAGACTTGTCATCAAGATGTTGGATGATTTTGATTATGAGCAAGGCCTTTGCGTTAGTTTTTGAGGAAGCATATATCAGACCTGTGCACCCTCTGTATTTTTCCATATTTAGTATGGGAAAAAATATCAAATACAGAAATGCGACTTCAGAAGCTAAATCTGATTTTGTGCAAGGTAAAATACGGAAAATTTGTATTTGGCAAGTACGAAAAACAAAGAAAGGAAAGAAGTACGAAAATAAAGCGGGCCCCGAGTGGCTGAGTGGTCTAAAGCACTCTCCGTTACGGATCACTGCCATCTCACCTCTGTCTGCGTGGGTTTGAGTCTAAGATTCGGAGAATGTGGTTATGTGAGAAAGCTTGCCAGTAGCTTCTCGTGGGTCGGTGGTTCTTTCCGCGGATTTCCCGGTTTCTTCCTCCACCATTAATACTGGCCGCCATGTATAGCCTATCGTGTGCTGAAAAATGGCATTAAGCCCCACAACAACAACAACAACGAAAATAAAGCAATAGCATCCCGCCATAGTTAGCACTGTATTAAATAGAAGGGTCATGTGCAAAATGCTCTGCAACGGCGCATGTGTAGAGGTTCTTTGTGGTTGCGTCTGTAGTGTAAACAGCATCATGGCTGAGCGTTGTTAGGGAAATGTATTTGAAATGGTATCTATGAGGAAGAGAGTGGCTGAAGAATTAAATTCAATCAAAGACACGAAGCGACGAGTACAGCAGTTTCTCACATCATACAGCAAGACCTGGCCATTCATTTCTGCCAGCAGAAAGGGCAATAGTTATGCCTACTGCAAACTGTGTGAAACTGATATATCAATTAGGAGTGGTGGTGGGAATGACATATGTTGCCACATAAAATCGGAGAAGCATAAAGTGATCGATAAGGCAAGACAGACGGCTCCAATTACATCATTCATTTCAAATAATACCAAACGTTCAACCGACTGCGACGAACACTCCCTGTGTGTGACTCTTGCTGAAGTTATGATGTGTGAACTCATCGCTTACCACAATCTGCCATTAGCAACAGCTGATTCTTTGAGTGATGGCTTCAAACTTATGTTTCCAGATAGTAAAATTGCTGCAGGTATGTAGATATTTATTTATTTTGACTTCAAAAGCAGTTACAATTTAAAAGACAACAAGGACTTAGTCGTAGGTGATGCTGCTCGCAGTTTCATTGCTGTCTCTGACAATAATGGTTTGAGGAACATGTGGATCAAGCAGTTCTATGGGGATGTAAAGCTGTACTTTAAGAATGTTTGCAGTTGCTAGATTGAGAAGCTTGCTCTCGAAGAACCAGTCTTGAGACATGCAGTTGTAGCAGATACTTCTTTGCAACAGACAGCCAAACTGAGTGATCTTTCTTCCTGCATAGACTTCCAGCACTGCATCCTCCTGGTTACACTATTGACACTGTTGTTGAACAGTTTGCTATATATCAATATACAGACCTATGTACCTGCACCACAAAGAATGGATGAAACCTGGGCTGCAGTTGGCAATAAGAAGACTGAAGATGGGGCATTGTTCCTTAGTGAACTTTCAGTTATAATGCGAGGAGTATTAACCATTCCCCACAGTAATGCCCACTGTGAGAGAATCTTTTCCACAGTGCGTAAGAATAGAACAGAGCAGAGGTCATCAATAGGAGATGACACTCTAGAAGCATTGTTGCTTATTAAATCAAAACCTGGTTATCCATTTGAATCCCAACGCCAGCACTCAGTTGAACAACGACAGAAGTTGAAAAGTGCCTACTATGAAATGAATAAGACAAGTCAATGATCATCATTCCATCATACATGTAGCGCTGAACTTGACACTGCTTTGCTGTAACCTTCAGCATCTAAGCTCAACACTGATGGTCATTAATAAATTATTTTCAGTTGTTAATTGTTTCAAATATTGTAAATATGGAATATTTTGCATCATTTTTCCAGTATGGGTCATTGTATTGACAGTTTGGATTCAAGATGCATTGGTAATGTTGTGCGTTTCTATTGGTGTGCACTTGTGAAGAATGCTGAAAGCTGACGTGAAATACTGAAAATACTGAAAAGCATTATAAGGGGGTGCACAGCTCTGATATATTATCGTGGTCTAAAGTTTTTATGGTGAGATCTGCAGATATTGACAAGGTTATTTGCATGATTGGCTCAATTTGTTATCTTTCTTTGAAGACTATTTTTCATTTAGTTTAGAAAAAAACTTGGGAAATAGGTTGGATAAGTTCAGTAATGATCAAGATAGGTCTGTATATGTTAATCAAGCTTTTATCTTTGGAACGAAAACTATCAGACTGTAGTAAAATAGTCATGTATGAACAGATATATTTGTGTTGAATTGCACCTCAGCACATTAATGGTTATATGGTAAAATCAACATTATATAAACTTTGGGAATTAATTTATACAGGATTTTGTTCTAACAAGACTACATTAACCTTCTTAGTAAAATGTTCAGCAGCATACCTGCCATATTCCCAGACAGTGTTGTTTTTTTTTTTTGAGGTGGGGGGGTTATAACACATGACCAAAACAAGACGTCATCCAATTGAGAATAGGCTATATTTTCGTATTAGCCTATTCAAAATGATTGGATGCTCAAACTGGAATAAAAGAAAATAACATGTCTGTTTTCTTCAAAACATTTAATACACTATCAAAAAACAAATTTTTGGGGACTTAATATTGTCAAATATGATCACTATACACACATGTGCAAAAACTCACATAATCAGAACCATACTGATATTAAATAAAAACATAGTCCAAGTTTTTGTCATTAAAATCCATTGGATAGACCTAAGCAGATGCAATGGGGGTTTGAAGGTAATGCAAGTGTCATTAGTGTTCATCTTTGCAATTACTAGAGACCAGATGGTATTGTTGTTCAAACTTCCTTGCTGGATCTGATGCAGTCTGGCCAATAGATAAGTTTGTCTCTATAGAAAAATGAAAATACATCACATTTGGGACTGGCCATTTTATTGGGGGAGGAGGGGACATACAATTTTCAGTTTTAAGGAGGGCTGTACAGGCAACACAGCAGTAATAAATGCCTCTGTCTACTACAGACGTTAACACTTTATTAACACAAATCAGTTGTGCAAACACAAGTGTGCGCTTTAATTTATTATCATCTTTTAATCAGTCTATTTCATGGCTGAAAACATCCTGAAAAGCATGGGTCAGTTAACAGTTAGTATTTTAATTAGGTTAATGATACTTCAGCATGTCAAATATGTTTCATACAGGTAGTGCTGCTATTTTAACAAATGTTGTACACTCCAGAATGACCTATCTTGATATTGTTTAGCAGTATGTTCAAAACATTAAATGCTCCTTCTTGCTGCTGTGCTTCACAAAGTATAGCTCTGATAGCCAGGAGTTCTGAAATTTATTTTTTGATGGATTTTGATTGTCTGTTGATAGCTTATTATTTCCAGTTTTGTCTTTGAAAATAAATCACACATAAACACTATTCTGACAGCTGAAATAATCATGCTTTGTATTTTATAAATTTGGAGTAAAATCCTACTTCAAAGAAACATTGCTATTGTTCACAGACTTATTAAATAATCTTTAATACAGATGACTTAAAACATTTGCATTCAAGTCAGTGATGTGTGACAACTTTCATTCTTGAAAATGAAGCAAGCATCTCTTTAATTTACCTATGACTGAAAATGAAATGGGTTTTTCATTTGTGTGTACTTTACCTGTGTAAATTAGTACAATAGGCTCCTCATAGCAGTCTTCAAAGACAACACCTCACCTTAGCTATTGTCAGCCAATTAAGTACATGAAGTGGTGGTTGTTTATACTTGATCTTGTCTTTTTATTGTCTCTTTGAGAAATTACTGTTTAAACTGCCACAAGGATGGTTTTACCTGAGCCTAAGCAGGACTGTTTAATGTTTATTCATGCTGTGGGCATATACTTAATTGTCTTTTCTCTTGAAGATTACCAAAAAAATTTTTTTAAACAAGACTGTCAGGGGTTTGGGATTAAAAGTCATGTTTTTAGCGTGACATGTCGTGTTATGGCAGGTGTGCGACACTGTTAAGTTAGATGTGAGGTGTGTGACTTCATGTTGACTTGGGTCTCTTTTATTTATTAATCCTTGATTATTGATATATTTGTTGAATAATGATGCAATTAATTATGATAATATATAATATATAGTTTATACTGAGAAATTTGGGCAAAGCTGCTATTTCACTAAGTCACAAGTTTGAACAATGCATTAATTTTTACAGAGCAACTTTTGCAAACTTCATTTTAAATGAGAACAGACTGGTCTGATTTACTACTGAATAGGGAATAAAAAATACTGTAGATAATTAATATTCTTAAAGGTTTTTTTTGTTTCAATCTACAGCTAAAAAGTATTGTGTATTATTCATGTAATTTCTGTTCATATGATTTTCAGGAATGCCATGAGCAGATCCGTGTCATGGCACAAGCAGCAGGGATGGTGGTGAAGCAGCAAGGAGGGGACAATGATTTAGTGGAACGGATCAAGTCCTCACAATACTTTGCTCCCATACATAGTCAGCTACACAGAATAATGGACCCCAGTACATTCACTGGACGAGCTCCCCAGCAGGTAAGCAGTGTGTGCTGGTCAGTGTCCTCTTCAAGCCAAGAAACTTTTGCAAATCTTTACCCAAAAGAATATTTTCAGTCCCATATGCAGAAATGGGATTATTTTAGAAATTCCCAAGACAGAGTCAACAAGCATAACAGTGGTTGAAATTATTGAGTTCTTTTTCATCTAAAAATATGTAAAGGTAAATTTCACCGGATAACATTTCATTTTATAGCACACACTATTTCCCATAGCATTTCCTGTTGACATTATTTATCTCTGTTTATAGGCCTTCTCAATTTCAATTGACATCCATCAAAATTGCCATTTGTTTTCATAGTTGAGCCACATATTTTGCAGCGTTTTAACTGTTTTTGTCAATTTTGTACAAAACTCTTAGCTGTTTGTTAACCAGTTGCACATTTGCAAGATGAGTTTTAATATTCTTCATAGGCTTTACTGTTGTAAAAAATCAGCTGGTAAGATGGATTATGTCAACAACAGCAGCTTAATTAATGTCCTCCGTTTCTCATATGCAAGATTATTACCTCCATTCTGACAAATTTTAGAAACCCTCCTTCTGCACCAGTGTTCTCCACAGTCTTTCAGGATAGCAGGCCTACTATCATGAGCAGCTGCTATCCATCCAAAGACACCAGTTCATTTTTAGTCTGTATAAATATTGTTCTGCAACTGTTGGATGAAATGTACTGGACAGTGTGGACAGTGTGTTTAGTTATTACAAGGGTCAGTTAGTATAAATGTGAAGAATATTGTTACCTGTTTTCTTTTAATTGCAATCATTAATTTGTGTCTGTTTAGAAGGAGTCACAATTCACCTCTGACTATGGATTAGTGCAAATTTAGTTCATCATCAGGTACCAATTTTCATGGAATTTGTGGTTTGCTACAAAGCATAAATTGAACGATCCAGTAAGTATGATCTTTTTGTGGAAACAATAGGATACCATTCCCCAATCCCCTTATTTTAAAACCATGAAAATTGATACTCATTATCTTTGTACCCTCATGGTAAATACAGCGCATAATATGAAAACCTTTTGAGAGTTCTTACAGTGATCTTAGATTATAATAAGAATTCTCAAATATTGACAGGTATGCAGCACATACACGTTGCTTACTTTCATAGTACTCCTGTTATTTAAATCTTAACTTTCTAAAACCATGTTTGTGCTGTACAGTAGGTTATGATGTATATATTTTATGTTTCAGGTGACAAAGTTTATACAGACAGAGGTGACCCCTGCATTACAACCTTTTGCAAGCAAGCTAGAGGGTATCTCAGAACTTGAACTTTAGCCAGCTGTCATTTCACTTAATTGAATTCATGGACAACAACGGAACTGTTTGATTCATGGACATACATATCTTATTTTAGTTTCTTTAGAGCATGAGAAAAACGTTATGCCTTTTGTCATTTATTGATCAATTTTCCACGTCTCGCTTCAAACTGAATTGAGAGATCAGACTTTCAATTAAACCATAATCTAATGATGATTTGCCTTCAACAACTAGTCTGTTAAACCATTCCACAAACAACTGATATGAAACATTGTTAGACAAAAGGTTTTGGAGCTTATCTCACTATTTAGGATTCAAGTTTCTCAGTGATAACCTCACCATTTGCTGGTGGTCATTATATCCAGTATGTTTATGTGTTTGTATTCCAAGATAATAGCAATGTAGATCCTGTTGGTTATAACAAGAGATAAACAAACGTCATATTTTCATAGGAGACAAATAATAAAGTATTATTCTCAGCCAGGTAAATCTTACAAGATAATATTCTGTTAGAGAAGTATCTTACAGACATTCAAAATGGTATGTGTGTATGTGTAAACACAAGCTATATTGGTTTATGAATAAATGTGTGTGTATCTATGATGCATTGTGTTTTACAATCCTAAATTTTGAATTGTTCTTCAGAATTATTTTTGAAAACTGTTAAATGGAGATCTGTTAGAATGCTTCAGAATGACTTCTTTAAAATTGAATTCTGGGAATGGACAGTCTATCTATCAATCTATCTATCAATATGTTGACCTAATCACACAACTATTAAGCAACGGGTAGGGTGTAAAGATTATAGGAAGTAAGGTAGTAACAGAACAGATAGAACAGTACAGATAGGAAAGATAGGAAGCAAGTAAAAGAGTGTTAGTGTTTTCGTCCCTTCATACTCAGACTAACCTGGCTACTGTGGTGGTGATGAAATAGATGAACCTCACTGGCACAGCCCTGAGAATCGCTGGGGCTTACTTGTAGCTGAATTAGAATGGGATATTGGAAAGCTCCTGCAAGAGAGATACCAAGTCAGAAGCTTCTACAATTGTTGATGGTAATTTGTTCCAAGTCCCTTTTGTTTGTGGAAAAAAGCTAAACATGAAATAGTTTGTTGATGCCGACTTCAGTATGAACTTCTTCCTGTGATTTGCCCTAGTTTGGCTATGTGTTAGGGTCAAGTATTTGTCTTCATATAAGACAGGGATTGGAAACTCCAGAGAGCTGCCAGATATCATCCATCCCCTTTTGATATGCAGATGAAGTTCCCACTGATTGGTAAGCAGGAACGTTGAAGGCACAGCAGATGTCAGGCTAGATAGCCATACTTACTTAGGCGATTGGTTGTTGAAGTTAGCTGATGCAGTATTAAGTTGGAAAGCAGTTATGACCTTTCCTATTTGAACTTGAGATTTAATATTTTGCTAATACGAGTACAGAAACAATCACCAACTTTTCATGTCCATTCTGATATTTTGTAAAAAAAATTTTATCATAGTAACAACATTTGTTAAAACTTATCTCTTTGCTACCCCTGTAAACCCAGATTTTCAATGTTAAAGTATCAAAATGGGTAATGGAAATAAAGTTTATAGTCCAAATAAGTAGCAATGTGTATGTCAAGGTACACAGAGTATAATTTTATTCATGCATCTTGCAACAAATTGTGCAGAGTGGTTTACAAAAAAGCCATGGTTCAAATTTCACAAGAAAAATTGAAGTTCTACCTCTCCAAATTTTGTCTAAATATCCAAATAAATTAACCAATGCTTTCATTGTTTGCCAATAAAAGGTTACATTTTTTTTCTTATGTTAATGAGGAAATATAGGAGCAGTGTGGTTTTACAAAATACATCCCACGATTAAGCTTCTCTGGCCCTTCTGCAAATTCACCTTAAAATCTCACAATGCACTGGCCCTTGGAAAAAATTTTTTCATAGAAAGTAATGGAAAAATCACGGGAAAAAATTGCCATGGAAAGTAACAGAAAAGTCATGGAAAAATATTTTCATGGAAAACAAAGGAAAAGTCATGGAAACGCGCCTAAAATTGCAAATTGCCTTTACTTGATTGGCAGTCTGTAGTGTTAAAGTGGGTGGATTGGGTGGCTGCAAGAGGAGGAGGCCATCTTGATAAAAAAGGCTGAGTATGTGTTTATCTTTCCCATCATGTTGATCAGTAAAGATTCCCCTCTTGAATGCCCCCACCACCACCAGTGGCCACTCACTTTATACAGCCAGAATCCCATGACACTGAGGCATCTGTGTTCAAAAGTACCCCTCAAGGATGGCCACTTCTAACACAGCCAGCAGCCCAAAGTCCCAAATTTGTCAAATTTATCCTTCAAGAGCAGCCACATAATAGCTGTTTATGGATATTTGTAGATTTTGAAACTTGACAAATTGACAGCTGTTCAAACAAGCTGATAAAGTAACTGTATAGAGGTAAGTAATTAAATTATCTTTACAGCTGTGTCTTCCTTCTGATGTTAGGTTTTATTGCTTGATAATTACTGGCCATTATTACCACCGATAATTATCAAGATGACAAAAACTAACCGCTGAGAAGCAGTGTTGTTCAGCTTGAGTCAGTAAAGCCAGAGAGTAAAATATATGTTAGCTGATGTGGCTTCTCTGCCAGATTCCAAAATATACTTAAAAATGTTGATCACATGACTTCCTCACATCCTTTGTAAACACTAAGCATCTTGTGTAACAACCAAAAATTACCAGCAAAGGAACAAGTTGCTGCAAAAAGTGTTAAAAACTGTCAAACATTTTCTTTTTAAAATAAAAAGTGAAAGAGATTTGATTAAAAGAAAAGAGGGAGAGTCTTTTGATCACTACTGAAAAATTTGATGTCAGATTCAAATAATTGTGTGTATACTCAACTGCAGTTAGTGGGAAAATGGAATCAATCAACAGGGACGGTTGCAGACAGCTGTTGTGCCCAGATGTTAATGACAAGGTGGTTTTTAATTATTTTAAAAAATATTGATAGATTTTCTCACATTAAGTCCATAACCTGACAACACTGGGAAATATTGAAAAAATTACCGATTACGTCAGTATCCCTCTGAATAAGACCACTGCTCTTATAAGCCCCTTTCCTGCTCCAGATGGAGTGACCCTATAAGAGGGAGACCACTGTATTGTCATATCCTGCATGCAGATCGAACATTCTGCCCCTTTTGTTGTAAACATTAAGGAATTTAGTCATGCAAATCAGAAATTTGTCATATAGAAGTCATGGTCGAGTAGGTACCCTCAACTTTTGTGTGTCTGTTGACAAGTGGAAAGTCACTCATCAAACAATTGCCAGCACAGTGTATATTATGTTTGCCAGCACAGTGTATATTATGTATGTCATTTATATTTAATGATGTAATTATTTCTGGTAAAAAGTCAGTATGCAAACAAAATTAAAGGAAAACAAACTCAGATTTTCGTGTGACTTGAATTCATTAAGGAATTATCTAGTGAACAGTTTCATGAATTGTTAATTTTAGCATGAAATATCTTGGCTATTCTCTGCCTCCAGTCCATTACAAATTGTACCCCACCACCTGTCTTGGAAAGTATTTATTTGGCACAATTACAGTGTTGCTTAGGATTATTTAATTCCTTTGTTCCTTAAAAATTTAACTCCTTACCTTACGTTGTCTGTGCAGACTTGTGGAATTTGGAAAAATGCTGTCGTCAATGGCAAGTGCAAATGTTAAAGCCATACTCTTTTTAGGAGACGGAATAGCTTAATGTACACTGCAAGGTGCCTGGTTGCGAAGCAGATGCTCTTGCAGCTCAAAATAAAAGTTAGCACATCCATACTGTATAAAATGTGCAAGTTACCTACTGCTATAATGGGTACACTTAAAATAAAGGGAATCTGTGACAAATTTTCTGAATCATAAAAATGTCATGCAAGTAGAAAACAGACATTTTATCCCTTTTTTATTATATGCCAGATTTCAAAGTAATAATTTCAAATAAAAATTGTATCAGACTATTTAGACCCTTAGTCATATAACCATTTGACCCACTTATCTGCAGGTTCGACCCTCTTTGAAAGTTGCAGTGGGAGAATAGGCTCCTTTTTGAAAAATCTTAAAAGCAACACTATAGATATGACGGTGGTGACCAGTTCAGTCCTTTTAGAAAGCTATTATAGTCCAATAAAATGCACATAAAACCAAATAGTTTTGTTGAATCAATATAGATATATATGTTTATGAACCCACACAACAGCAACTAGGATACCAATTTGCATAGGTTTGTCTGCAGTTAGTGTGTTAAAATGATTATTGTGCACAAAATGTCATGATAGGCAAATGAAGAATTTAGTGTTGTTTTATCATCTGACAAACGAATATTGATTAAATATTCACATTTTAAGAAAACTTTGCTGACTCGGAGACCTTTCATTATTAGGAATCTAGTGTAGATATATTCTTAAAATAACCAACAATAGTGCCCTTGTTATACTGGCACAGCTTTCATAGATGCCTTTTCACAACATAATTGGGTTACAGAAAATCTGTATTTTTCAAAATAAAACATGCAAAGTTGGCATGATCAACTGTATCATTGCATTTTGTCACAGTATCTGTATAATTTCTAACTAGCTTAAGCGCTTTTGACTCACAATTAGCTTTTTCAACACAAAACAGACAAGTCAATACCAAGTAGCTTGCCATTTTTATCATCTGAAACCAATTAGGCACAGCACTAAACATTTTCACACAGTACCTCCATTAGGTATAGTCATGTAAGCCTTTATAATTGCAATGCTTTCTCTCAAGGTTATTTTTTGCCATGTCTATCTTTTGTTAGCCTGTGACAACGATTCATTGACAGTCAAAAGTGCTTTGGCTAGTTAAAAACTCATTTTTCAGTTTGTTTTCATTTTGTTGTTATTCATCTTTGGACTGTTGCAGTAAGACATACCTGGGGCCCATGGAAAGCAGTTTTAATGTGGACTGCTTGCCATGCAGTTTAGAATTTTGTATCATTTTAATATGAAGCCTGTGAATAATAATCCTGGCATATATTTTTAAAGCACTGCCTTCCCTGAGTACAGTGCATGTTTAAACGGAACAGCCCTTAATCAACCTCTGACGTGTGATTCCTTACTGGATCCAGTGCACTTGAAAGGAGTGTTGTTCACTAGGTGATTTGTATTCTTTTTACTATATTATTCATAATGAGATAGTGAAATGGATCAGTGGGAGAAAAATGATATCTCCACAGTGACAACACCACTTTTATTACCACAGTGGCGATATCACTTTTGGGACTAATTCTTTTTCCATTTTGCCCTTGCCTTGTTTAATTTAGACCCATGTTTCACTATTTAGGCCTACCTGATTTTATTTATACTTCTGTTCATTCTCTCTTAGCTTTCCTCTCTCTCCCTTTACATCAGGATGTACAGATCTTAAAATATGTCAATTATTGGCCCTCTTGTGAACATTTATGCAATCAAAGAGTTGCCAACAGTACTTAAAAAAAAAGAATTTCAGACAGCAAAATGTAGACTTCAAGATTAACATTTTTAAGTAGACTTCAAGTATTAACATTTTTATTAGTTTTCTACATGAATCATAGAAACTGCAAGCGACTAAACTTGCATTATCTGTTGCTGTGTCACTAGTACAGTATCCTAGACCTGCCAAGGTTCATGCCTCAACATGAATTATAACATAATATTGTATACCTGTAATACTGGTACTCCATGACAAACTGTACACATTTTATATAAAAAAATCTTGTGATCAAATATACAGCAACAATACAGTGTTTTAAGTAGCATTTTAACTCTCATCACAACTGTGTTTGAACAATGGCCACAGTGGCCATCAGAAAATCTTGGTATCACTACTTCTCTTGAATGAATGGTCACATATTCTAAATTAAAACAATACTGATCCAACTCCCAATATGTGGCCATCTTGAAAATCTTGTTTTCACCTCTCCTATTAAACGAAAAGTCATTCTGACATAGTATTTTCATGAGAGAAGATCTTAGGGTGTCTAGTGGTTATAAAATAAAAATGACTAATCCTCAGCTCAAACCATTCAAGGTATCTCTATGAAACTGGATACACTTACTGGACCAGTGGTCCAGCTGTGCATTTTGCCATTCATTATTCTTTAGTTAAAATATTTTTTGTTTATGTCTTTTTTCTGTCTGACCATCCATTCACTTTCTTTTCCAGGACAAAACTCAAATCCATTTAGGATATACTTCTATGAAATTTGGTACACATGTTAATCCATTTTCTTTGCTTGTTTTTATCTTCTTGGTATGTAAATATGGGGAAGATAGTGACTACCTGTACTATGTATATCTTTCTATAAACATTCTTGTTTCCACAGCATAACCCTCAAATCATTTAAGATACTTCAACCAAACTTGGTACATGTGTCAAGTAAATTGTATAGAGGTGTCCTTTGATACATGGAATTGGAGTGTGCATTTAAACTGAGAAGCTTTGAAAAATACAAAGCCCAACCCATAAATGCATAATATAACATGTTTTAAATGAATCACTACTTTTATACACCTTACAATCAATCTTAATTGTACTTTTTTTACAGTGTGAACACTAGCTAGATGATCGTAATAAATAGGTCAAAGGTAACACATACATGAACTTGAAAGAAAACTAAATGTCCTTAAGTTACCATCAATTTTCTTTATTTTTCCATTTAATAAATGAATATGGTACAAAAACTTCATATATATTTTCTACAGCACTTCTCTGATAAGGCTTCAACATGTTTTCTACAGATGATTTTGATTGTTTCTTTGGTGAAACTGTAGCTTTGTTGTCAGTCCCATTTGACCGCACCTGCAAATGCCTATTCTTCAGTTCCTTGATTTTATATGTCTCATTGGTAGTGTGATTAGTGCACACTAGATAGAATTGGTAGACAGTAAAGCCACCAACCAGGAATGTCAGCAAGACAAGGGACACAACCAGGAAAACTAACCTTGGGACTTGGAGAAACAAGTGCTGTAAAAAGAGTAGAATTTTTTCAGAACAATTTACAGGTACAATTGTTACCAAATAAAAAATGAATATTTCCAGTCAACAAAAATGCTCCTTTTGTAAGTAGAAATATCTCACATGAATTAGATATGAAATGTCCAATGAAGAGAAAATTTGGAAAGATATCATTCAAAGGATTCAACTTTCCTGAAAATAGCATCAGATTTGTTTAATTTGTTGTCAGAAAAGCTATAAGCTCTTCAGATTTTATGAAACAATTTATCACTGTATAATCATGTTTAGCCAGAGTACTTTGCAAACTGTTTGGCTAGTTGCTTTTCAATATTAATATGAAAGTTACCTCGGAGAAAGGTGGTGTCTAAACATAAATGGAACCATGAGATCTTCATATAAAGACATAAGTAAAGATATTATGGGTAGTAAATAAATTGAGGCAAAGCAGAATGATTACAACAATTTTCTTTCCTTTGATAAACCTGGTGAGAAATAGGATATTGTGTTGTGAGGTGTATGTTCAGTTGAATAACAAGAGCCACACATGCACATATTGGATAGAGTAATTTTGTCTCCCTCTCAGATTATTAGAAAGATTGGTACACTTTACAAACCTGAAAAACTATTAGAAGTGTGACTGGTCGTACAATTCCATTGTGGTCAACATAAGAAGCATTCCAGAGGCTGAAGTGCTTGATGTATAGAATCAGACAATGGGACCCTACATAGATTCCCTGGGCAAACATTAATGTAAGTGTCATCAAGTATAAAAGGAAAAAGCGATGGTTCAAACCACCGACACAGTTATTAGTCCAGACACAATGGTGATCAAACCTGTGAACACATCTGTTACATACACCTGCAATTAAAAAACAGTATTAATATCACTGATAGAAATATTAGCAAATTTAAATTATATACAATTAACAATTAACAATCCCATTCATAACATCTTAACAGTGTGAGAATCAGACCAAATTGGTCGGATATAACACATGGGAGATTTGTATGTAAACAATGAAGAGAAATGTTAGGCATTTTAGATAGTAACAATGAGAATGTCAACATTTTCCAGTCAGAATTATGACTTGACTCAGTTGGAAGTGCATCAGACTTGCAATCAAAAGGGTTGCATGTTTGATATCTGTCCATGCCAGCCTGATTCAGCTACCTCTGTGCATCTTTGGGAGAGGCACATAACTCCCATTTCCTCTGCATGGTATATGGTAGCCATTAATATGTTTAAAGTGCTGTTAAGACCAACAAATCCAAAACAAATGTATCCATGTAGCATGATATAAGTTCAATAAAAAATATTCAGCATTAGAGGTTTAACAATACATGATACCTATTGGCATTGCAACTTTTTGTGTGATGATATACTGCATTGATATCTGCACTACTGCTGGAATATTCCAATACATACCACAATGCAAGTGGGACAATACATTGATTTAGTAAAGGCTTAAGTTTATCTAGCACAATCAATTAAAATTGGAGGAAAAAATGAGGCCGATTACCAGTTTCGCAAGTTTTACAAGTCATGCAGGTAGTGTCATTTGTTATAGAATGTACATCAGACTGAAGCACATGTCACTCATTACCACTGTAGCAGACCTGCCAACCCTAACAAGACCCTCTCAGTAAAGTAGTTGAATTATTTCTGTAAGTCTAATCTGTTTTCAATAAGGTTAACAAAATATCATGTACTGTTATTGTAAAGTTGGAAAACATGTATTTAGAATGTTCGATATTTGAAACCGATGCAGCGATGATATTATAAAGATGATGCTTAACTGAAAAGTTTGTAAAGTACACATAGACCTTATTTAACCCTAATACAGTTGCACAAACTTAAGCTCCAAAACCCTATGCAGCTCAACAGCTTGTTGCTATCTCTTAACTTTACGTAATTTGTGGAATTTTCTTTTGGATTTCACAAGACAGCAATCATATCTCTCGCCACATGCTCAAATTGACATCTGATGTCCAATAAAATAATTATGTCCCATCTTGCTTTTATTTACAAGAATCTGAATATTCCTTTTTATTCTTCTGTACTGATTAACATTTTTTACGAGGCTTATTTGCCCTTTCGTCTTCAACATATATTGCTTGTGGACAGCATTTTAAAAAATTTATATAATCAACAGTTTGATCATGAAGATGCTTTACATGACCAGTGTGTGCAGCTTATAGCATCTGAGGTACTACTGTAAAGTTAGTCTGGTTCCCTGATTAGCTCCACTAAATCTAATACAAAACCCAGATCCAAATCAAACATGTATGTGCCAATTATCTGGATTTTACTCCAACAATCTTATTTCTGTATGTTTTGCTGATATTCCACAAGTCCATATTTTATGGGTCATTTTCATAATACTTATGGCCAATTCATAAGGGTTGGCAGGTCTGCTCTAGTGTCAAAGTCATGTGAATACCAGCTGAGATTAACCATTCTTTCTTCAAGCAAATAGTTGTAGACATACATAGTCAGTTCAAAGTTTATATTGTTTCTTTATCTTCTGTGAAAACTCGCACAATGCTAATAATGTGTTAATGATAAATCTTTTTAAAGCGCTTTGATGTAGTGGTCTGGCACATCATTTGTCATTGCCATTAATCCATAATGCTGGGGGTGCATGAAGTCTTTGTCTTTAATACTAATAAATGATAATCATTTTCTGTATTTCACTGTCATTGTACGAGAGTTGTGTGGTTTTTCTTTTTTTGTATGTTGCAGCGATTGCAACCCAAAAACCAAGCCATCATCTGTTCACCTCAGTACAGCCAGTTACACAGTTTGTTTATAATTAATCCATTTATATTGACAATTAACAGGTGGTTGTTGTCTTTACATAAATTTATTATGTTTCTGGACAGGTTTTGTCTTTTGATGTCATTCACTGGTACACACACACACACACACATTCCATATGTGCCAAAAGCCTTATCAAAACTACCACTGTCGTTATTACAATTAAACACTGATAATATTAATACCTTTATCACAAAGGCAGAAAATCCAGTGAAAAAGAGAAACATTATAACACAGGAGAAAAGAATGATTTTTAATTCAAAGAAGTGAAGTTAACTTATGGACAGGATAAGTAAATATAACCTTAGTTAATTTTGCAATTCACATGGTAAGAATGTTTTATGAGAAATGTAGATCTATATTAATATATTAATGTATTTTCAGATGAATGCATAAAATATTTTAACAAGAACTATGAATAAAGACTACAATACATATATAGTGATTGTGGGTGTTTTTCGTTTCATAAATAGTGTTGAATTTTGATCCTTATAACTGGTCCTTTGCACAAATCTGTTATGAAGACCACCTGTCTTGAGAGACCACATTTAATATGTAGAAGGGGTGGTCTTTCATGACAGGCTTTACTGTACCCTCACAACACTTACAATGCCAATATAACAACAAAGAAATACAAAAACAATTTGACATGCTAAGAGTCTGTATCTTGAAATGCATTGTGTTGTCACTCCTGTATCACAGTACATACTGAATTGCCTTCTAACTCTGTAATTCATTCATGGTACATATGGTATTGCCACCCAAGTGTCATGACATATATC
The DNA here is from genome assembly GCA_016617855.1 of Megalonaias nervosa. Lineage (NCBI taxonomy): Eukaryota > Metazoa > Mollusca > Bivalvia > Unionida > Unionidae > Megalonaias > Megalonaias nervosa. Next base: position 46,075 of record JAECUM010001783.1, read on the forward strand.
ATACTGCAACCAAGATAGCAATGCACGGCTTGACTTTTCATTTTTTTTTATTTTAAAAGATTTTAAAAATGCAAAGCAGATATCAGCTTTACGATAAAAAGGATTAAATGATTTTTGAGCTAATACAATTTATGAAATATATCTAAAATTTCAGAGCTTCAGCAGAAAACTTAATACAATATGTCAAAAACAGTTAATTTTTGGTACCCGTTTTCTGGTATATGGGATAGTTTAGCACAACAGAAAACTAGAGCTAGTAGAAAGCAAACTTTGTAGTACATTGTTTGTCGGATAATACTTACCTGATCACATTACATTTGGATAACTTTCTGCTACCTTCGAATCCAGCCACACTGGAATGATGAAAAATGTATATCTGTCTACATGTTATGTAGACAAATGTAGCAATTCTTACAGGTTAAGTCCCTATTCTAACAGCTAGGTGGCCACCATTATACCAGGATGTGCTGGTTTTTATAATGAAGTGAAACTTGAAAGGATGCTCGCATTGTAGGGAAAGGATGAAGGGATTATTTTTAATATGATTGGGCAAATATTGTCGAAGAAACATAACTGATTAAAAAGTGCTTTCTCCATCAAATACATTACCTGATCATATTACAATAGGAGAACATGTAAGCGGAGGAGAAAATGATAAGCATCCTACCTCAACCTGTCACCCAGTAGGAGCATGACTGCTCTACTAAAAGGATAAATTTCTCTTAATGTCAGTTTAACACAACAAGAGACAATTTGTTTACACACATGCATGGGAGATCCCTGTGGGATTCTGCATTTGGTTATTGTGTCGCTATGAAGCATTTCCCAGGTGAATACGGTGACAGTGGTAAATTCATATCCGGAACAAAGGTTGTACTTTATGAATAGGGAGTGGCCACTTTGTAGCTACCATTAAACCAATGGGATTCAGTTCTCTTTCATTGAGGCCATTTCACGCAAACGGAAGGACATAAAATTATATCGGAATGCGTTGAATGGTTCCTGAGCTATGCTGGTTACATGGATTTGTTGTTATGGAGATGCAATACTGATGGAATAGGGGCAATAATTTTGTCAAAATCAGACCAGAAATGAAACCTTTAATAGTAATAGGTCGTTGCCCTACTATACTGCATCCAATTATGTGTAAAAGTTACAGAACAATGCTGGTTACAAGCAGCATCCAACATGAAGACATGAAGTTAACTGTCAAGGACCTTGGCAGGAAAGAAACTAATAAATGGGACAACTAGGTTTTTGAAACAATGTACACACAAAATTTATCAGAAGGTATATAGTTCCTAAGCTATGCTGATTACATGGATCTGCTGAATTGTCGAAAAAATATTTATTGATTAAAGGCAAAAACTCCATCAAAATTTGATCTTAAAAGATGAAATCTCTGAAAAGCACATTAATGCATAATAAGCAATTCACCTACAAAATGGCATGCAATTATGTGTAAGAGTAGGCAGATGGACAGATGGATGGTTGGGTTTAGATCTGATTGACGTTTTATTGCATAGTAACACAAGTAGGTTACCAAGGGAATCGGAGTATAGAGCCTTGCTCAAGTGCACAACCATAGGAGTTGACTCTATGGCAAGATTCCAGTTTTCACCCATTTGGCCATAAGTCCATTATGCTAACCACTACACTGCCATGTCTCCCAAGGCTGATGGATGGAAACAGTGAGTACTGGGAGGCTTTCAAATCTTGATGTGGGACCTGGGGGATAATAAGGCGTATCATGGGGTTTGAAATCATCACGATCGTATGATTAAACATAAACAAACTATACTTACTGCAATGTTTGGATCGTGCAGGCTTTTGAAATTTACAAGTTGGACATATCACACTATGCTGGTAAAGATTCCCATCATATTCATACACTGAAGAGTAACGTTGAAGGTTTCTGTGAGTTATTTCCCCTGGATCAGCATTGCAGCTCCAGTGGAACATTAAGCCATTGGTGAAAAGAACAAGAAGTGGAAGAAATGTGTGGTTCTTCTCAGTTTCAAATATCTGAAGAATTGGCAACATATCATAAATAAAGACTCCATGTCCTAACAACACCAGCACTACAAACACCAGCTGAAACAACGGGTTCCTGTTTCAATGTAAAAAAAAGTGATGAATGAAAGTTTATTATGGTACATACTGTTATTCTATACAGCTATAGTTTCGGATATCTTCATTAAAAACCATTTCTGCACCAGCATCTGGGAATGAAAACGTTTCTTGGCACTATTAAACTTCTGAGATGGTAAGAACATAATTTATACATTCTTGAGATGTACATGTAGTTTGAAAAAAAATTGTAATTTCATTCACTTTACCTTTTATTGTTAATCTTTGAGTGAGAATGTTTCAGAATGAATTGCCTTAGCTTCAAATCATTTCATCCAAAGCATGAAGAAAATCCATCAATGGGTGTAGGAAATATAAGGGAATTTTTTAAAATATGCATATGAAACATCTTGGACCAAAACTTTATTGCAGATTTTCTGTCTGTGACCTTGACACTTAGGTAAAAGGGGCAAACAAACTTAGATTTCTTTTTTGTTTTAGTAATTATTATTGCTACCACTTTTCTATATATGTCCACATTTTTCAAAAAGAAATGCTAGATTTACTACCTGCACCTGTGCTCTATCTGGCTGGGAACAACTTGATTGCAAAACATTCAGGCTAGTCAAGAAGTAGTTTCTTTTACTGGCTTTAAAATTGCTGCTGTAGGTTGAACAATGTTGCATCAGCCAATCGGCAAGGTTGACAGGGTAATGAATCAAGAGAGCAAGAGTCACAAATTTTAAGAGTCAAATTTTACAAAGACAACCATGGAGAGATGAATTCAAAGCAAAACATGAATTGCAAATCCATAACACATGGTCCTTTGGAATTCTACTCAATACACATGAATATTTTGACTGGAAAATGACGTGTGTGTTGTGTTTAGTTCCTCAAGCTCAAGTGATGTATTTTTCTCTTGAGCGGACAACATCAATAACTTGGAACTGTAAAATACCTAATAGTGCACTAAGAGAGAACAATATACTTTAGCTGTTGAGGGACCTTTTCAATGATTTCATGTACAATTATTCTGCAGAAAATGGTACAATATATCACCTCTTTAAACATGCATATGCTATAACAAATAGGTGAATAATAAAAATGATGATATTCAGGATGAAAACTGCAGCTACAAACCTCTTAAAGAGAATATAATGTCCCATAGTTTTGGACCAGTGAATAATGACACTTGGAACCACTCTGTAAAATGCCTGGAAGATACAGAAAAACATGTTTGAACATAAATATTTTTTCGGTCTCTATCAATCCATATTTAAGATTATTTATGGCAGGTGTATTTCTGCTGTTTGAAGTATTCAGTTGTGAAAGATATGAATATTACTGGCTGGTAAATAGTGGTAACCATTCAGGGTTCTGATATGGCTTGAACCTGAAGGGGCATTGTCTCATGGGCTGAAATTTTCAATAGTGAAAATATGAAGATTGAAATAGTCCATATCATTAACTCGAGTCATGAGAAAAATTACTTCACTATTTTTGCAGTTTAAATTGCTTCAAAATTTTTTTTACACTCGTATCGGGAACCTCCTCCAGAATGTCTACCAAATGTACTCTGTTGTAGATTTGCACTCCCCACAGTGGCAAATGGATTTTTCATTTGTGCATCTTTGCACCATGTGCAAAACACAACTGTATGTCCATTTTTATTCACAGATGTTTCGATCTGAGGAAACTCTTTTTTCCATGCATCCCAGAATTTTCGTCTGCATTCTGAAGGAGTGGCTACTTTGTACTGCAGTGTTCATTTTCAGTCTGAGTCAGTCTCATGCTCACATTTATCCAAGAAATAAATCAAATTTTGTTCCTCTGTGCCATCATCTTTATATGTAATATAATCAATAACAGAATGATGTACAGTAATGTTAGAAAGGATCAAATATGAAATATTTCACTTATATATAGAAGCATGACTAATTATATAGAGAATCAATTGAAATCAATAACTAGAAGAAGTTTTTCATGGATATTATACCACCATCAAAAGAAACACATAGAATTTACCATAATCAATTCTCTTTAATATTTATCTGCCATTTGTAATTTCTAGTCGTCATTGCCAATTTGCACTTTGTAAAGTGTTAACTTTGAATTATCTCAGTCAATTTCACTCATACAACCTGTTTATTTTCTCCAAAGAAAACAATAAAATATGGCATCTATGTGAATCATCTGATAATATTGTGCTTCCCTTGCACCTTCTCACTAGGACAACGTCAACTGATTAGCAGGTCAGGCAGGTGTGTAAGCTTGATCATTCAAACAGCATGAAGGTAAAAAGTTATTATATGGTACAGATTATAGAGTTTGAGGCTTAAAGGAGACCAGAAATAAAATTTTTCCTTTTATGTGTGTAATTCTCTACAAATTTTAATTCCACTGCAATGTTTATAAATTCAATATCGTAGGCAGGTAGTGATTATATTGCGAGGATAATACCACAATTCCGTAAATTGCAGAGTTTTTACGAGACGACAGATCACGTGGTCCCGTGTTGCAATACTAGCCAATCCTCGAATACAAACAGAAACATAGTGAGCGAAACAGACATGAGGAGACCAGATTTGGGTTGCACATTCAAAAGTTGAATCTGCTTCTGAGATATGCTCATAACTATATATGTTGATTGTGTGTTAACAATGTGTTTAAGACCTGAAAGCATAAAAGTTCAACAGTAAAAAGGTGCTCATATTTCATAATTTGGAATTTAAAAAAGCAATGTAATTTTAAAATAAATACTTATAAAATATGTGCTGTGCAAAAATGTGATAAGGATTAAGTGATAGTGCCCAATGTAAAAATTAAAAATTTACCACAATGCAATAAATTCATTTAAGAAGGATGAGATTCAATTGTATTATATTAAATGACATATTCATTACCTACCCCCAAAGCACGCACACACACCACCTAAGGACTAATATTTTGAAAATACACATCCAACACTGAAACAATGAGAGATAATATTGAATTCTGGGCGAAGAGACTAGAACAGGAACCGACTTGAGTGTGAAACAATATCCATTACCGTGGAGGTGTAAAAGGCATTGAGAACAGTTCTCATCGGTCGTAACTTAAGCATTAGTTTTTCAAAAAAACCCCCACAAATAAATCTGCAAAGGAGAAATCATAAGTAATTAATTTAAACATTAAGAAGCTTCCTTATTATGATTCAATTACAGTGTATTTTACATGCAGGCTACAGTTAGCATATTGACAGATCTGATAATATATACATGTCTGGTATAACAGTTGATGTATTGTACTGGTCAGTGCTCAAAGAAAATTTTGTTAGGCACAGGGCCCGGGCTGATGACTTAAATGGACTCACAAGCCCTGACTGAAATTCCACAAGCCTGGACAGTTCATACCTGTCAACTCTCAAGCCGGAAGAAAAACCTCCCGATTTTGGGGGTATTTCCACACCTACCTCCTGATCTAGTAATATCTCCCGATTTTTCACAGAGAACTCCCGAGTGTTCCATTATGTCTATCAATTTTCATTTCTCAGACCCCCCCCCCACATAAATAGATATAACGTATGCAATCCACAGATGCCATATTCTATTTTATCACTTGTGAATATTGTAGTGATGATATCAATGCCGGATTTAGGCACAAGCTAAACAAGCTACAGCTTAGGGCCTCACAGTCTGAAGGGGCCTCTCAAATTTATTTTATACCAAATAGGGCCTCTACAGCTTCCCATAGCTTAGAAATCTGGCACTGAACGAAATAAATAATATCACAAGACAGTTCTTTTCTTCAGTAAAAAGAATGTTAAGATTAAACATTATTCACGTAAATTTCAGATTTTTTAAAACCACTACAAAAGTACTATGGTAAAAAAAAATTTAAAAAAATAAAATTGTCACCAATTAGCTTAAATCCGATGAATGATCACTGTGAATGCTGTGTAATTTTCTCTGCAAACAAAATCGCATCTCCATTTCCGCCAAAGAAACTCGGGCAGTTAACATCTGACATTCCTGTACCATATATGTAAAGTTTAATAACCATGATTAAATTAAATGAAGGAATAAAACAAAATATACCATGCAGTATATGTGCCCCCACATAACTAATTCAGAATAAATATTTTTATTCAGCAAACGGTGTTACATGCCTTAAGACTTAAACCTAAGGAAATAAGGTGGGACATAAAACGTGGGAAAAACAGTTGCAACATGTACAGTAACTTGTGACTGCAGATTTGAACTGTCAAAATGAAGTCCTAGGCATCGTATGTTACAACAAATTAGGGCATCGTTTATTTGCCAATCAATTGCTGGTGCTTACATACACACACTGTCAAACTTGGTTTCTTTGAAGTTATGTCCGAAGGGCAGTCCTTTTCACAAGATAAATACAAGGATAAGGATTAACTGTTAATTAGTCACACTGGCTTTATTGCTTGTGTAGGCCTACTTAAGTCAAAACTTTAGCTATTTTGCAATTTAGCCACAGCTGACCAGAATATGTAAAAAGGGACTTGTCCTGGGGGATAATAAGGCATATCATAGGGAGAAATGTCGTATCCCATGGGCACTCAAACATTCGGGCAAGGGGGTGGGGTCAATAGTCGCCTCCCCCCCCCAATTTCTATTGTCAGCCAGTTAATGTAAAACTTTGATTTTATACCTGACCTCTTTTCTTTTAATACATAGACTGAAAGGTTTTTTTTTTTTTGTTGCTGTTGGTTTTTTATTATTTTTTTAAATAATTTTTTTTAAGATTACTGAAAACTGTGTTTTCTCGAAACATGACTGTGTCAGGGGTTTAGAATCTTATTTTTAGTAAAGCTTCCATTTCATTAAAATCAGATCTCAATTTCACCTAGGAAAGTCATGATTTGATTCAGATTGTGCCGTGTTATGGCATGTATGTCAATATCTTGAAAATACAGTTACTCATTTCCTTAGGCAAACAGTTGTTTTTCCATGAGCCCGACGGGCACCCCACTTTGAATACAGGATGGACCTGAATTAAAATTGAAGGGGCCCCGGGTGTCGGGCTATCAATTTTTTTTTTTATCACTGCTGGTGTAGATAAAAGATCTGTGAATTGATTGTTGCATTTTGTGGTCATTTACTCAGCCTACTGCCTATTTTCATAAGTCACACGTTTAACACTTTTCCCAGGATTTAAAATATCCAATGGTATGTCTGGAAAAGCGACAACTTTTAGTCTAGGCCTAGCATTTGCGTATCCTGGAGCTGCCATTTTTTCTGGATCCTTCTCGTAACACTGCTTTGAGAAATGTAATGAGCACAGAGTGCTGTATGGTGTTGCTCTGAAATCGACTCGCTTGCAATAATGTATCCATACTTTCTTTATGTCTTTATCTTTTGGAAAAGGAAACAAATTTGTCCACAGCCTTTTCTTAATATGCTATTACACCTGTAAGCAATGCAAAACGGCAGTCTTTTACTCTAGCAACTGCCAATCGGGATGCTGGAGTCGCTACTATGACTCACATCACGAAAGTAACCAAATAGGTGCGGAAATTTTTTGCATACGAGGTCACGGAAATTCAGCTCCTTGAAGATACGCCAATATTTAAATATTGGCATTACAGTCACAGATGATACTTCAGAATAAGGTTTTCTTCTATAGTTTTTTTAATTATTATTCTATATTTACATTGATTTCTGGTCTCCTTTAAGGTGAAATTTCCAAGTGTCAAACTGATGCACAGGGCAGAATGTACTTACATCAGTTTGGGGTCAAATATGAAATCCATGCATTAAAACCCTGAAGTACATGTCAAATGAAAACCCTGCCATTGCTGATGTATTTTTAATCTTTAATATCCATGGTTTTTGAGCGATTTGTCAAAGTGTATACATCATAAAAGTGTATACATCATGCATTTTTGTGAAGTAAAGCCCTGCAGGACTAAATATTACAATGAAACCCCTCAAAGCTGAAAACCCTTGGGGCATCCAATAATCTTTTCAGTTTCGACTTCAGTTTACCGAAGAATTTACAGATGTGATAAAAATGCCTTTTTCTAAGTGCTTGTGTGATGAGAGAGATATGTATTTATGACAGCATCTGTGTCTGTGTGTGCAGAAGTGCACAAAATTAAGAAATCTGTTGTGTTTTTTTTTTTATGCACACCTGCCACCTTGAGTGGAATGAAAATCAGGTTGCCAAAGGAAAAAACAATCAGGATTTGGAGAAAAAACAAACCAGTGTTTGCAAACATTGAATTAGAAAACCTTTACAAATCTCCAGTCTTATGCTATGTACTTGACATGAAAAACATATACTACACTCATACCATGAAAATCTATCATTTTTCTATTTTCATCTTTTATGCTAATATTTAGTATTACAGTAATTCAAAAAACAAACTAAATATCAGCATAAGAGATGAAAATGGAAAAATGATAGATTTTCACCCTATAACTGTAGTCTATTTCTCACAGAATTTCTGCATCACTTTTGCTCTCTTTAAAGGAGGCACAACCATTGTGAATGAAAATGTATTATTTTTGGCACTTTTAAAAATTAGAATTTTGGGTAATAAATTGCAAAATTAGAATTTTCAGATTTTTTAAACAAAACTTTTAGATGACCTTGAGAAAATCGGGACAAGTGGCAGGTCTGTAAATGTTTTCAATCAAGAATTAGCTTCACAATATACTTTCCTTCCGAAAAGCACATCTGGACCCATAAATACAGTTCTTTCACAAAGAAATACAGCTCTTGACACATGAAATATCTGAGGAACGAGATACTTTAATAACTTTACAGTAAGTCAAAAAGAATTATGAATGATACTCCATAATGTTTAAATTCTCTGTATAATTCATAATGCTCACAAGAGCCTGGCTTGACAAAGGCGCAGAGTATTCTGCTTTTTCTTACATCTTGAACTAATGTGGTTTGTGCTAATGACGTCATTTCTTATGTCATAGACAAATAATGCTCATCCTTTGCAATCACAAAGTATTTTGATCTCTGTATAAGATCTAAAACTTCAGGGTACATCACTGAGTGAACCTGACTTTAGAATACTGTGTTGTTAGTCTCCATTGGCAAAGCATCAAATGCTAGGCCACAAATGTTCAACTGATCATGCACACAAATGAACTGCATATATCACAATTAGAAAATAAACAGATAAACGTATTCTTAAATGGCTTACATACATGCATTTAGTTATTAATAATTTGTCATAAAAGCCGAATCTTTTGTATGGAGCAGAGACTTAAGAATTAGCACACATGTCAAGTATTGTTTTAATCTCATGTACCCTTGTGACATTTTCTGGGTCTTTGTTTCACTGATCACCCCATTACAGTGCTTGCTAACCATACATAATCTGTTACAGCATGTGTCAGGAATTTAGCAGCTAAAATATATTTCAAAGTTGAAACTGAGTTTGGGTTTTATGGGGTCTTTTTAGACGTAAAATTGAAATTTGGGATCGAAAATTGTTTCTGTATTCAGAGCTGAAGAGTTTCAGTTTACTTGGGAAAAATAATGATATCTGAGATGGAAACATTCAGGACTGAAAATGAAATTCAGTCTTGAGGGGATTCTGGTAAATTAAGATTTCGGTTTTTAGGAATTTCACTGATCAAAAGTACTCCAGTGAATTTTTTTTTGTTGTAAATCTAAGGTAAATTAGAAAATAAATATTCATTTTATGCCTATATGGGGAACCAACCAAATTATCAGCCCCTTGTTACTGTGGACATCCAGGTAATCTTAGGCCATTAGGAAATAGAACACCTAATTGTCCTTAGCACAGTTTGGCAAGTAGTTTGGTATGTTTCCTGCATAGACACAACATATATATTCTGTTCTGGCAGAATATACCACAGTAGCCTTGAGAGAGCTCTAGAAAGAGTTTGCAGCTGAGAAATCACAATAACCAAGATAATAATGCCAACTCATAAGCATAGCATTTCCTGTAAAATTCTTTTCAAAATTGTATCACTTCATTACATATTTTTGGTTTATAGGGAAAATCTCACACAATAGGAAAGAAAATCTCACAAAATGAAGGAAAAATTATGAAGTTATTACACATAAAATTTATACATGTTATACAGTGCAAACTGTCCAGACATCTAACCAACTGGACATTAGATTTAGTGTATATTGTTGAACTGTGTGTGTGTGTGTGTGTGATGGAGTACCAGCCATAAAGAATGGGAAGAATGTTCTGAATATAGGAAGGAAATAATTAAAAGATCAAAATCTGGCTTTAAAATATGATGCATGATTTTTGAATGTGATTTTTTAGAAATTAGACTGAGCCATGTATTTTAGAAGAGACCCTGCAGATGCACTCTTAGACATGCTAAGCACAAGTGAGGTCACTGTGTCACAGATTATGTGCTGCCTGGGATCCGACTGGCTGGTGGCCCACTAGAATTAAATAAAACAACAATTATCTGACAGCTGGTGGTGAACAAGTGGAGTTTATGGATTCACAAATTACCTGTGTAATTATCTCTCTCAGAAGACCTACTGGTCCAGTACACAAAATCCTATGATCCTTGTAGAGGTAGAAGACAACAGAGAGTCCAAACAGGAATACATATATAGCGGTCAACATTAGAAAATCCATCTTGGTGTTGTGGTAGTAAAAGATGATTTAGATCCATAAAGTTCCCATCCGATTAGCTGGAAAAGAAGTCGTAATTTTACAATTCTGGATGATCTAAGATCGTTGTTTAAATAGCAGTTCTTTTTTGTAGCACTCTTCTGATTCTCTCATCATACATCCACCACTAGAATATTCTTATAAATAATTAAGAAGGCTTTATTTTAGTATATTTACAAGCCAGGCTGAAAAATACATGTATTAGCAAAATTACTGTTGTGACTATAGTAATGATACGGTGCAGCACATTTATTTCTAGATACTCAAAATACATGTAAGAAGACTGTGAGTATCAGTCTAATCAAAGCACATAACCTGGTTTTTTGTCATGAATGACTTTGCTGGTAGAAGATACCAACAATCTCTGGAATTGACCTGTGTCGATTTGTATCCCATCCCCAGGAGTTGTATAATATCAGTTGCTTCATGCTATGGACACTGTGATAATTTACAGGCCTAGAATTTAACATAAATTTCTTTGTAGCTAGAAGGACTAGTAGACAAGAAATTTACTAGTCCTGCTGAATCTTCACAAATCCTTTTACATTTGGTCACAGGTAAGAGCTACCCATGCTACTGAAAGCGCATACAAAACATGATCACCCTTGTTGAATCAATGTAGATGGAGTTCAAGTTCCAAAGAATCTATATTAATTGTCAAAATTCAAACTTTGACCCCCATACTCTGGGACTATTTTCAGATCCCAAACCTTTGTTTCTATTAACTCATCCTCCACAGACATCATACCAAATATGAACATTCACTCAATGAAGATGGCACAACTTGTATAGGTGGGTTTTTTTTTATGACAATCAGCTATCACTTACTTTCTCCATTATCACCTCATTTGGTAAGCTGAATGATGCTTTTTTCCCCTAAGAGCACCACAATTTAGGAATACAATTCTAGTCACTAAAGTAAATTATATAAATGTGTTCAATCTTTTTGAAAAATACAAACTCTTCAGTAATATCTAAACATTACCTATACCTAGGCCAGTATGGAAAAATAAGGTCCTAAATTTGATAGTTTGTGAGAGATAAAGACAACCGTTTTCACCTCAGCCAAATGAAACAACACCTAAACACCTGGCTATAAAAACTGTCATATAAAGCTCACTGAAATATTTGTGCTTTCTACCACTTGTAAGATATAATATGCTTGTTCTCTTGGTCAGTAATTTTTATTCCAAGGCAAATGAACAAACTGAATTGTATTAAATTGACCCATAGGTCTTTGCAATCTTATGAATAGAGTTTGAAAATATTATCAATCTAAATGGAGTACGTTTTTGAAAAGGTCAAGATATGTGCTTAAGCACACCAAACATAATGACTCCTGGACAGAATATTGGGAAAGAAAACTTCAGAAAGAAAACAAATCTATTTACAAATATGAATTACCAATACTTCTTATGGATGTATCAGGCTTTTTCTTTATCTCTTAATGGATGCTTTCAAATACCTGATATTTACATACTTTGTCATACAATTTAAAGGCCATTATATGACTGCTGTGCAGTATGCCAAAAGAAAAAAGTGTGCCATTTAATAATAAATTGGAAAATATCTGAACTGAACTTTTGCCAATTTCTTTTTTTAAGTTTTAGAAACTATAGTATTTGCTTACCTTGCCCTTGTTTTTATCCCCTTACCAATTTCAAAAACAAAACGTATAAAGGATATAAAAAATACACAAAAATTAGTCATTTCATGCATCAATTTATTATTTCTAACCCAATTCTTGCCAGGGGTCTCCAACATTGTCAACTTATTGTCATTTCAAACCAAACTGAAGCTGTCGCTGTAATCAACCAGAGGGACTGCTCACGTCCCTTTACAAGTTTCTAAAAAAGTCCATGCCAGTAAAAATTGTATCATCTACATCCAATATTTGCACTATTTTTATCATTTCTAAAAAAAATTAACCAATGAAAAGGAATAACTCTTGTAGGCATGTGTTCAAAATGAGGCAACTCCCAAGTTTACAGAATTATTCAATATCAAACACGGCGAACACCATCAATTCTTTTGCCTGAAAATCAGTGACTCACTCAGATGTGGAGACGTTGTTATTAATGAAACTCCTCTTTGGTTTAAAATACCAACAAGATGGCAAGTGACAGAATGATTCTGACCAAATTATGGGCTGATTCTGACTAAATGCCAGGCTGATTTGGACCATATAATAGGCTGATTTGGACCGTGTGAAATATTATTTTTTAAATTTAATTGTGACATTTACAACTGTTTCAAATATATTTTTTATTATCTGTCTGGTACATTGAGCAGTTCAAGACTGCATTTAAGAAAATAAAACCAATATTTTACAAACAATGCTCTATGCATAGATCAAATGAAACAGTGAAAGTCTATCTTGTATTGCCCAATTTAATACTGGAATATTACGAAAGCAGCTCAAACTGAATGAGCTTTTATATAATTTTACTGAGAAATAATACAATTTCTAATGCTGAAAACTCATAAAAACAGGGCCCATGCAGTAACATTTTATCTATATCTATATATATATTTATCAGAGTATTGCAATGCCTTTGTTAGACTTGTGAAGAATTTAATCTTTATCCTGTATTTTGTACTATAAACTAATAATGCTGATAGTTGTATACTAAAAAGAAAAACCGGGTTCTATCAAATTTATGAATTCAATACAATATCATGCATATTATCCAGTTAATCTTGTTGACATAGTATTAATGATTCAAAGAAAAAATAACGTAACAAAAATGCTGTTATCTCTATTGAAGGATGAAATATATTTTACTAATCATTGTTTAAAGAAGTGTGTATTGATGTTTCATTTCCTCCAAATTCATAAGGTGTAATTTTATTTCATGCAAGTTACTAACACTGAATTGTTCGATGCTGGAATACTTAATGTCACATTATCACTAATATATACTTTGTTTGATCAAGAAATTCCGCTGTAAATTTATGAGCTAAAAATCTACCTTTAAAATTCCTTACTATTACTAAAGTATATCTGATATGGGAGTTTCCCTGTTTTTCTTATAATATTTCACATGGTCCAAATCAGCTTGTAATTTTGGTCTGAATCAGCCCGTAATGTGGTCTGAAGAAGCCAGCATTCATTGTATTAACTCCACCTCAACCTGCTACAATCAGGTATAATTTAAATTGATGAATTAAATGACAACGTTTTGTGCATTCTTTAAATATCCTTGATGCTTTTTGTTTTCAAAATTGGTAGGGGATACCGACAAATTTGAGGGTAATCAAATACCTTAAGAACAAAATAATTGTTATAATGGCAGTTCGATATTTTTTTTTCACAATTAGCATAATCTAATTTGGGTATTTTTAGCAGTTAGAATATGTTTGAAAAAATGTATGGTTTCTGCTGTGTTCATTTAAGTCGTAAAGCCAAAACACATCCTGTAATAGTGTACAAAATGATGAACCCAGTGGCATCACTAGGTTGGTGTCACCCAGTGCGGTAACTCATGGTGTCACCCCCATGGGCCTCCTTTCTGCAAAAAAATTCTAAACTTTTATAGTCATGTGCGATAACTCATGGTGTCACCCCACGGACCCTCTTCCTGCACAAAAATTCAAAAAGTTTATAGACAGACATGTGCAGTAACTCATGGAGACACTCCCATGGACCTCCGTCCTGCATAAAAAATTCCAAAATTTTATATACAGTCATTCTGGTGTCACCCGGTGCAGTCCGCACACCCCTAGTGTCGCCACTGGATGAACCTTTCCTGTAATACAGCTGTTGTGCTAATGTTGCCCTTTCCTCCTTCTCCTCCAATACAAGCGCTCGACGGTTACAGCAAAAAAATACACCACGAATCTGCTATCTATACTAAAGCAAGCATTTCATTAAAAAACAAAGACTCAACGTCTGGAGTATCCATACACTTATAAATTTTATCTATCAAAGACTTGAAACACGAGTCAAGGATAAAACCTCCAACAGTTTTGAGGAATACAGACTGGATTTCGAAACATATTCCTTTAAGTTCCTTTTGTTAATGAAATGCACAACAGGGTAGCAGACTGGTCATCGCCGCTTTGGAAAGACTTAACTGTATTTAAATATTTTTGTAAACCAGGCTCGGGAGAATCCATGTGGTAGCTGTCAATAGAAAATGGCTAGAAGAACCCAAACATTTGACGTTTTTGTGGGCAATTTACCACAAGATGCAAATGAGGTATGCAACTTGACGCAACATGTATTTGTGTCCATTTGTTGTTTTATGCATAGATACATATATCTGCCAAGAAAGGTGTTCCCAATTTGCAAGCAGATTTAAGAGTAGAATAGGCACTTTCTTAGCTAGTTGCACCCGCTAGGCTCTGAAATTTTAAAGCAAGAGAGCACAACGTGTAATTTATGTGATACCTGAAAATATATAACAGTGTTTCCCGAAATGTTTTAAGGATGTTCTTCTTCTGGTTTCATAATTGCTGTGATGCATTCGACGTAGTAGTTCATGTGCAGAAATTGGGTTACCAATGATGCTGGTTTACATTGTTCTGACTTCAGTATTTTCCCGCCAGATTTCACAGTAACATACTGCAGCTTTGACCAGCTGTATTGAGGTTCTTCACATCGTTATGATTCTGCTGCATGAGAGCAATGGGGGGGGGGGGATACAGAAATATAGGTTCTTGTTGGCGGGGGTGGGGTGGGGGCTAAACAAGTAGGCGTGAGATGGCCCCTACCAAACACTGCTAAGCTTGACAAAGCCACACAGTCATGAAAAGTCATAACAAAAAAGTGGGTTTATATTGCTGATGATACTCGTGAATAAATTAACCAACAGACTATTTTTTAGCATAATTATGCTGAATCAAATGACTGAAAATTCGGAGATAAAGTTAAGTTTTGAACAACGATAAAGTCATAAAGTCTGAAAAAAAAATTGTATTTTGAAATGTTTGTTGTTGTTTTATAAACTGTTAGTTCGATTATCAAAGAAAATGCAGTTTTTAAATATATGTCTGAATGAGTTTTCAGTTTTTTGGTTGACAACTCTAGATAATATGATCTCTGCTTTTGGTGATTGATTTTATTTTCACATGTTGTAATTATAACATTGTGTGCCTGTGTGAAAAATTATAGTTCACTGCAGGAATGTGGATTTTACATAATTAATACATGATGTGTGTACTGTAACCTCCAAAATGGCACCATTGCGGCCATCTTGAAAATCTTGTTTCAACTCCTCTTGCATGATTGATGGCATTAACCAGGGGTTTTCACCCGAGCATTTCTTGCAGAGTCAGTGTTCGATTGATTCTGTGCAAATTCTGTCTCTGGATGGAGGGACATTTTTTAAAAATCAAACAAAGAGACAAGCGTTACAACAAAATGCTGTACCAAAACAGATATATTTTTGTTTTGACATCATTGGCCTTACAGATGTACATTTTGCAATCCTTTCAAGCTTGAAACTATTTAAACCTTTCCCGAAATGAACTTATGCCCATATTACTCTCCTCTTGGATGAGAAATGAACATAAGAAAATGTTTTTCATGTTGTGAATGGTGTGATTGGAAAAATGTTCCAAGACATTTCATTCATGTATACGTTTTGTAACTGAAAGGTTTGACCTTTAGAGATTATGATTCTGAACAGAATTCAGTTCTCAACTTTATTTTCAAACTTGCCATTAAAAAATACAAAACCTGCTTTTATTTATTTGTTATAAATAAGCTGATTACCTAGGTTGAAATAAAAGAGGAAAGATTTTACAAGTGCACCATTTCATATATAAATAGCCAGTCTGAGGCAGTTTGAAGTGATGAGTCAGGAGGAATGCACAAGTTCATGTGGAGTGTCAAAAAGAAAATGCTGGATTATTTTGAACCCAAAAAACATTGAGCGAGAATCTATCATTGAAATGGAATCAAATGATTTGAACATAGCACCCCCAGTGTAGCAAATGCCAGCAAAGAGCAAAATTTCTTGCGTAACTTCTGGTCACACTGGCTTGATAATGATTATGGATATACAGGTACATAATTGATCATGTGGCAGCTGTATTGGTATTGATGAAGTCCTTACCAAGTTAGATTTTGATATCATTTAATTGTGTTTTTATGCATTGAATTAGGAACTTGTTAATCTATTTAATTTTGAAATTTCATAATTTGAAATGAATTGTTGGGGTACCTTGGCATTGTTTAGCACATTTTCTCTTTATTACACCCTTATTTGACATACTTGAACACCATCAGAAAGGAACTTGTTTGCAATTGGTAAATATATTTTATATCATGGATCATGTATACAAGCCAAAAAAAATGCTTTAATAAAATTGGCATTAAGTCACACAGTATCATTTTGCATGCCTGTTTTCAGCGATTGAAATATATTCTTCTGCATGGCCCATTTTTCTAAAGTAAGAGGGCCAAATTTGTCCCTAAATTTGAATCTAGAATTGGCCCACTTCTGGAAATGAGTGGGTGGGTTGACAATTTTAACAAATCCTAGAAGCTGCAGTGAATATAAAGTGGTTCAAAATGAAACAGATCTGACCTCCAGCATATTCTATGGTAATATACGGTATTAACATTCTGCTGCTACAAATGGTCTGACAGTTACATTTCACCTAAGGTCAGCTCCAGGCTCTCACTCAGTTGTAACCCTATATACTGTGCAGTTTTACTTAGATGTTGCGTTTGCAGATAAAGAAGACAAAGGAAAATTCAGTGCTTTCCTATACATTATTGGTCAGAATGGTAGAGACATTTACAACACATTTACATTTGAGGCCAATGAAGCTGAAAAAATTGATCCACTGATCAAAAAGTTTGGGGATTATTGCAGTCCGAAGCTGAACATCACAGTAGAAAGGTACAGATTCAATACAAGAATCCAACAGAAGAATGAAACTGTTGACCAATATGTAACTGAACTTAAATTGATTGCAAAGAACTGCAAATTTGAAAATCTACAAGATGAAATGATTAGAGATAGAATTGTCTGTGGGACTAATTCTGAAAAAATAAAAGAAAGACTTTTACAAGAAGATCACCTGACATTACAAAAAGCAATGGCCATCTGCAGAGCAGACGAAGAATCCAAAAAGCAGATTCAAAGTATGCAAAATGAAGCAGCTGCATCAGAAGTTCATGGTGTGAAAATGAAGAAAAAAGAAAAGAAAATGGCACAACCAAAGAAAGTGGAAATGTTATATATGAAATCAGACTCCAGATTATTCAACTGTGGTAAATGTGGCAAATTACATGCAAAAGGTAGGTGTCCAGCCTATGGAAAAACATGCTACAGGTGTCGAAAACAGCATCATTTTCTGAAATGCTGCAAGACAAAACGAATGCATGGTATGCAAGAATTATCAAGTGAAGAAGAAACATTTTTTTAGGACCAGTGACAAAGGCAAACACTGAAATCAGTGACAAAGAATGCTACGTCACTCTGACACTTCATGGTACTGATGTAAAATTTAAAATTGATACTGGATCGCCAGTAAACATCATTCCAAATCACATTTTTTAAACAATGAACATTGACAACGTTGAAGTAAAACCAACCAAGACCTGTCTCACAAGCTACTCTGGTGACAAACTAATTGTCATAGGCAAATGCAAATTAAACTGCATGAATCAAGAACTTGATTTTTATATCACAAAAACAAACCAACTGCCTATTCTTGGGTTCAAAGCGTCTCAAGATTTGCAATTAATACAAGTTGTTTGCAATGTTCACAGGAATAAGGACAATCATATCGTGAAAGAATTCCCCAGTATGTTCAAAGGTCTAGGATGCCTGAAACAAAACTATCATATCGCAGTTGACAAAGTGTGAAACCTGTCATCAATCCACCAAGGACGGTTCCTACAGCTTTACGAGAACCACTGAAATTAACATTGGAAGAGATGGAACAGAAAAATGTAATACGGAAAGTAGACAAACCAACAGAATGGGTCAGTTCATTAGTAGTTGTTGAAAAACCTAAGTCGAGAAAACTATGAATTTGTCTAGATCAAGAAATTTGAATCAAGCTATCAAGCGAGAGCATTATCAACTTCCTACAATTGAAGATATAACCACAAGGATGGCTGGAACTAAGGTTTTCTCCAAATTAGATGCCAAACATGGTTACTGGCAAATACCCCTGACTGAGGAAAGCCAGTTATTGACAACATTTAACACCCCATTTGGTAGATATTGCTACCTAAGAATGCCTTTTGGTATTAAATCTGCTCAAGAAGTGTTCCAGAAATGCATTGGCACAGTGTTTTGAGGACCTGCCTGGAGTGGAGACTGATACAGATGACATAATTGTTTGGGGAACCTCAAAGGAAGAGCACGATGGAAAACTGAAAAATGTTTTAAAGAGATGACAGGAAATAAATCTGACACTGAATCTGGAAAAATGCCAGTTTGGACTAACGGAAGTGTGCTACGTGGGATACATGCTGACATCATCAGGTATTAAACCTGACCCAGAAAAAGTAATAGCTATCACAGAAATGCCCGCTCTGACGGACAAGAAAGGAATTGAAAAATTTCTTGGTACAGTCAACTACCTAGTGAAATTTATCCCAAATATGTCTACAGTGACAGAGCCAGTCAGAGCACTTTTGAAAAATGATAATGAATTTGTTTGGGAAACTGCACAGAAACATGCATTTGAAGAGATCAAACAGATTCTAAGCAAAGAACTTGTGTTGAAATACTTCAATGTTAAGAAGCCTGTCGTTGTTAGTTGTGATGCATCAAAATCAGGACTTGGAGCAGTGTTGATGCAGTCAGGCAAACCCAAAGCATTTGCATCAAAGTCTTTGACAGATGCAGAAACAAGGTATGCACAGATCAAAAAAGAACTGCTTGCTGTGTTATTTGGTCTTGAAAGATTTAATCAATATACTTATGGTCGTCAAGTACAAGTTGAATCGGATCATATGCCTCTGGAATCGATCCCCAAGAAACCTCTATCTGCCGCACTGCCTAGACTCCAGAGAATGCTTTTAAGACTGCAGAAGTACAGTTTTGACTTAATGTATTCTCCACGAAAAGAGTTAATTGTAGCAGTTAACATTGTCGAGAGCATACAGACAGACAAACACATCTGAGATCAACATGGATAGTGAAATTGAGTGCAATGTGCACATGATCATATCAAACATACAGATTGCAGATACACAGTTAGAAGCAATAAAGAATGGAACTAAATGTGATGATAAAAAGACCAAATTACGAGAAATGTTTCAAAAGGGATGGCCAAATGATAAACATCTCGTATCATTTGAAATCAGAAATTTCTGAACTGTAGAGATGAACTTTCAGAAATGGACAGATTAGTTCGAAAAGGAGAGAAGATTGTAATACCAGATGCTCTTCAGAAAGAAATGCCAAAAGAGTTGCACAAAAGTCATATGGGCATTGAGAAGACAAAGCAAAGAGCAAGAGACATTATGTATTGGCCTGGCATGAATGCACAGATTGCAAACACAGTATTGAATTGTTCTACTTGCTAGGAATACAGAAAGTCAAATCAAAAAGAACCATTGTTATCTACACAACCTACTGCACCATGGTAAATGGTTGTAACGGATTTATTTATGTGGAATAATTACAACTATGTCTCAATAGTAGACTATTGCTCCAGATATTTTGAAGTTGTCAAGTCAGAAAATACACGAGGAAGCACAGTAATCACACACACAGTCATTTTTTTGCAAGACATGGAATACCACGAGAAGTAAGGAGTGATAATGGACCACAGTTCTCCTCAAAAGAATATGGTCAGTTTGCAAAAAGCTGGGGATTCAAACACACTACGTCAGGTCCCAAGTATCCACAGTCTAATGGTTTAGCAGAAAGAACCGTTCAAACTGTCAAAGGAATTCTCAATAAGGCAAAGAGATGGAAAAGATCCATATTTATTGATATTGTAGTATTGAAATACACCAATTGATGATATAGGATCTCTGGCACAAATACTGATGAGTTGAAGACTTCGATCGACTTTACCTACTACCAACATACAGGTACATCCGCAAGTTATAAAAGAAAGAAACCTAAAGTGGAAACTGGTTGAAAAGAAAAATCAGCAAAAGAAACAGTATGACAGAACAGCTAAAGAACTTCCAAATCTTACTTCTGGAGACAAAGTTAGAATCAAAAGACGATCTTTGGGAACCAGCTGTAGTCGTCAGAAAAAATAGCACTCCAAGGTTGTATGATGTGAAAACCCAGGATGGTGCTATATACAGGAGAAACCCAAGACATCTGTTACAAACAAAGAGAAATTACCAGAGATATATGATACATATGAAGATACTAACAAGGAGATCACTGAACTGAATGACAAGATGCCATTAATCATCAATGAGCCAAACCAGACACAAGAGATTTGAACAAGGAGTGGACGTCTAATAAAAAAGCCTGCAAGATACAGAGATTTTGTTACGTGAACTCGATAATTTTTCTCAATTACAAAAATTGTGTCTTGTGAATATTAGAAACCGAAAGTGTTTAAGGGCATAATAATACATCTGTTATATCACATCATTTTACATGTAGTGATAACAACTGGATTGAAAAAAAAAATATTAGGACTCTAGATTTTAGTGGCAATGCCAATATATCACCATGTATTTGTTTTCATGAGTGTAAGAATGATTGTGAATGTTATAGGGCTAGAACTTAATTTTAACTACAATTAGTAGAACTTTTACAACTCACCAGAAACTATTTGAAATATATATTCATGTGCAAAACAGAACTATGTTGTTGTTGTTGTTGTTGTTGTGGGGCTTAACGCCATTTTTCAGCACACAATAGGCTATACATGGCGGCCAGTATTAATGGTGGAGGAAGAAACCGGGAAATCCCCGGAAAGAACCACCGACCCATGAGGAGCTACTGGCAAGCTTTCTCACATATCCACATTTGCCGAATCCTAGACTCAAACCCATGCAGACAGAGGTGAGATGGCAGTGATCCGTAACGGAGAGCGCTTTAGACCACTCGGTCACTCGAGGCCCCAAACAGAACTTTGTAAAGTTTGAATATGTTTACAAATTTATTAAAAAGAAAAGGAGAAATGAATTTGTGAATTTAAAAAAAAAAAGCACAAAACTCATTTTTAGGGGGAGTTGTGGTAATATATGGTATTAACATTCTGCTGCTACAAATGGTCTGACAGTTACAGGTCACCTAAGGTCAGCTCCAGGCTCACTCAGTTGTAACCCTATATGCCTTATGATAACATTAGCATGAGAAACTAGTATGCATGTGTTTTCACTGTTTAAATCGGTTGTAGTCTAGCCATTAAAGAAGTTAGACCAAACCATGTTCTGTGCTATTTAGCAAAACATATTCTTTGTGGGGGAGTTGTGAAAATTTGATTTAATTGATCTTGGGGTCAAGGTCAAATGTCTGTTTTTTTTTATGCTTCATTGGGCTTATGAATACAGTGGCCATAGGCCCAGTGCACCATCCTGCATGTTGCAAGAAGGGACTAATGAAGGTAATATTCTGAGTGGTTAGCATACAAGATTTGCAATCAAAAGGGTGTTGGTTTGAATCGTACCATCAAATCAGCCAAGGTCAGCTGCTGTGGTATGTCATGTGGAAAGACATACTACTCCAATTTCCCAGGCATTAATTAACATGTGTTTCTCTGCTGTAGAACAGCAAACCACAAAGAAACATGTACTTCAGTAAAACCTGTTATGAGAGACCATCCCTTCTGCCAACAAAAAAACGGTCTGTCAAGACCGGTGGTCTCATAATAGGTTTGTACAAAAAGACCAGTTTCTGAGGTCCGTTTTCAGAAAGAGTTTTAAAAAATAGATAACCACGATCACTGTACATATATTCTATTCTTTATTAATAGTTCTTGCTAAAATATTGTTTGCATTCATCAGAAAACAAAATTATATAGCAATAAAGATATACTTCTAGCATTAAACAAGAAATCACATTTACATTTGATGATCACATGTACATGTATTAGCATATGAACTCATTTCTGATTTACTTCTTTTCCTTCATAACACCCTAGAATTGTTTTACCAACATTTAAACCACTATTTCTTTCAGTTACAATAATTATTTTCTTCAGTGTAAAAATTTGTCTCTTTTTAGTTGGAGGTTCATCCATTGTTATTAAGGTTCAAGGTGTTACCATTATTAGTGCTCATTTGTAATATCGACTGTAAAGACAGTTTTGGCGGAAAATATGAAAAATCTATACATGTGCATTGCATATCTAGCAATTAATGAAATATAAAGAAACAGTCATCTCATCCAGAAACAGAATCGTTGACTCAGAGGCAAAAGTCACCTGCTTAATTCAAAGAAGACGAACATGGATTAACTCTATAAACAACGTGTACAACCCAGTCACACCAACTTGAATAGACAACAGCTTTGTGAATGGGATGTAATCACTGTGACATTGGGGAGAAAAAACAACAAACATCACAAGTCTTTAACACTATCAGTCAAATCCCACAATCAATTATCTCTTGCAGGTTTAATAGACAAAGACTGTGTTCTCCCCCAGTCAGTAGGGATTAAGTCTAAAGACAAACATTATCCGCGACCACTATGTCAGTTTCGGCACTACAGTAGCAATTTGCAACATGTACATTAGCCTGGTTTATGGACTGTCGCATCTATCACTGGTAACCAGAATCCTTTTTGTTAATATATTTTTTTTAATCAGAATAATCGTTACCAATCATGCGGTCATTGTTACAAATGATTACATATATGTCAGTGATGTCTATGTTTTTGCAATACATTTGTTCATAGTGATACTGGGTGCTACTCTAACATATGGGTGATAGCTATGATAAGGCTGGGAATCAGGCTTAGTGCGGGTATAATCTACATGTACTTTAGTCTGGTTTACAATGGAAACAATAAACCATTGTAAGCATACCTACAGTTTTCAGATATTGGTAGCCAGCCTATTTTTTTTTTTAGAACAGTATAAGTGGTTGTTGTTACAGGGATTAAATTAAGGTCGGTGGAGTTTATCCCCACTTTTGCAATGTGGTTATTCATAGCAGTGTCAAAATGAATATTTTGCCAAGACGTTGCGGTTGCTGGTTGCATTCAGCAGGTGTCACTCACGTCAGAGCATTCATATAATAAAATTGATCTGTGCATTATGATTGTGGTTGGAAATGACAGGTGGTCGCTCATAGCAGAGGTCGCTCATAACAGGTTTTACTGTAGTGGATTTTGACCAGTCTTTTGTATTTAGTTGTATTTGAACATGATAGTACAAACAAGTATGTCAAGTCTACTTTGTGTTATATCTAATAAATACTGTAAGTTATTCCATTTAAATAACTACTTTAAAACAACATACCAATTGTGTATGTTAATGATAGATTTAGTAACGCTTAGCACATTGGTGTATCTTCACATTGTTTGAGACAAGTTGAATGATTTTCTAAGCATGGTATCAGGTTCATCTGTTAAATGCCATGACAAAGAATTTTGTTGTGCACTTAGAGGTATCTTGTGAACATGTTAACTAAGGCACATAAGAAAATAGTCTTGTTACCAAATTTGTTGTGTTAACTCTGGCATGTAAGAAAATAGTCTTGTTACCAAATTTGTTGTGTTAACTCTGGCATGTAAGAAAATAGTCTTGTTACCAAATTTGTTGTGTTAACTCTGGCAGAAAAGAAAATAGTCTTGTTACCATATTTGTTGTGTTAACTCTGGCAGAAAAGAAAATAGTCTTGTTACCAAATTTGTTGTGTTAACTCAGGCGTGTAAGAAAATAGTCTTGTTACCAAATTTGTTGTGTTAACTCTGGCATGTAAGAAAATAGTCTTGTTACCAAATTTTTTGTGTTAACTCTGGCTGAAAAGAAAATAGTCTTGTTACCATATTTGTTGTGTTAGCTAAGGCATATAAGAAAAGTCTTGTTACCAAATTTGTTGTGTTAACTCTGGCATGTAAGAAAATAGTCTTGTTACCAAATTGGTATGTGTGAGTTTCTACAAGTATCGGAGATAGTTTCAGTACTCAACAGCTAAAAAGAAGTTATAGTCTTATGTTGGATTCTCTTTTTTGAATAGAGCATCAGTGTTTTCAAAGTACTCTTGTTTGAAATGGCTTTGCTGTCTCAGAATGTGGGTTTCCTGTTTTAGAGAAGTAAACAAAATCGGCATTTTGACAGCAGCCTTAGCTGTAAAAAGTGATTGTAATTGAAATGAAAATTTTCAGAAGCAATTGTAATTTAATTGATTACATTTGACTATAATTAAGTTAAGTTATGAAAAAGCAGTGTCTTGCTAAGCACAATTCAGAGACCCTAGTCAAACATGTCAATCCTTGGATGATAATGCCCCATCATTTGCCTGTAATCGTGTCGAACTACCCAGCATACTTCAAGAAATGTAGGCTGATGGGACTTGTTTCAAGTTTATTTTAATGAGCTTTACCTTGTAATGCCTGTGCAGAAGAGATCTTGCACAGAAGTTGAGTTCTTCTATAATAATAAGCTATTAGAAGTTGTTTAGTGGAATTTATTACTGTTATTATCCTCCACTCTGTACTATGTTAACTTTTCTGACTGAATCATCACAACCTTGTCTTACTTTCCCATTTCCTTCTTTATTTACAAAGATTTAGTGGTCTTTCATTGATAGTATACAATTATTGTCAGTTCGTGAGATTAATACAAGGATTCCTGAACATCTGAAAAGTCTTATTTACTGTTTTCATTGGCTGAGGTGAATGTCATCATTCTGGGTTTGATTGATCATTTTATTACATAATGCCTGAGATTTTTTTCATTAAATGACATGATGCCCTGGTTTTGTGTTAATTCAGGATATTGAATTGCCATGATGTCATGGACTTTCACATGATGTCATAGTGAATTTATCTATTTACTGTCACACCATGCAGCTTGGAAGGCATTTGTAATAATCTGGACAAGTTTAACCAAAAATTGTGTGCTAGATCATGTAAGAAAACAATTATGGACTCCCTTTTCAATATAAGGTTTACTGGTTTATAAAAATATATTGACCTCATAAAAGACCAATAATTGTTCAGTTTCAACTGAAATCAAAAGTCAGTAATTATTTTATTATGTTACGCTTTCTCATTCTGTTTTAAAGTAGCCAGCTCAAAATTAAAGTGCACATACAAGGCTAAGTCAGTGCAAAAATATTTTCAAATTTTTTGGGGTGTTTCAGTGTACATAGTGACAATGCTGAAATTTGTAAATGTAACAGGTTTTGAGTAGGCTACCAGCAACTAATGGATGGCTTTATTACGACTTTTAACTTCTTTCAGCTGTTCCTTACTTCTTACCCTGATAATTTTTTGTGCATAAATTTAATTTAAAATGAAAGTAAGAACAGATGAATGGATGGACAGATGTTTGGAGGGAGAGATGAATGGATGGACAGCTGTTT
Organism: Megalonaias nervosa; assembly: GCA_016617855.1. Taxonomy (NCBI): domain Eukaryota; kingdom Metazoa; phylum Mollusca; class Bivalvia; order Unionida; family Unionidae; genus Megalonaias; species Megalonaias nervosa. The sequence continues at coordinate 72,219 of JAECUM010001783.1, forward strand.
AGATGGATAGATGAATGGATGGACAGATGCTTGCATGGAAAGATCATTGGATGGATACAAATTTAAAAACAATATCACTAAAAAAGCAACGCACGATGCATGTGTGCTTTAAACAGAATGTTATGTTTTGTCATTAGCACCTAGAAATCACACTTTTTACAATAGGTGGAGTAATATCAGAGATTTGGACTGAGTCTGTGCAATCTTGTATCTTCTTTTACTTGATTTCTTTTCCAGAAAAATATTGGTAAGCTCTTTGTTCAGTATGGAGAAATCCAAGGGATAATCGTTAGAGATGCAAACAATATTCCTAACACGAAGATTGCGTAAGTATAGTTAAAAAATTTTCCTAAAATTAAAACATTCTTTTTTAAAATTATTGCTTATGGTCCCGTGAGGTTTGAGTGTATGCTGGTGTATTGTGGGGCCAAAAGATCATGATGTGAATTTGATTTTATTGGATTTTATTTAAATGGTTTGTACAAATTGAATTTGAGTGTTAAATTTGAATTTTAAAAGAGTTGATTTTATTTTTGAAAAGATTTTGAATTTGTTGAAAAGGATCTTGAATTGTTGCCCAAGCTCTTTGAATTTGTCTGCGGGAATATAAAATATTAAAACCAAATAATTTGTAAGTTTTCAAATGAAATTTGTTTTTGTTATTTATGTATTAAAAAATAGTTATAATGGCATAGTTTTGGATGGACTAATTGATACACAACACTGGAAGTTTTAGATTGATTAGCATCTCACTGCTGTGGTGGTGAGGTTATTTTGTGTTATTCTGTTTGCATTTGTACCTATTTATGGAGTGATAAATAAAGTAAGATATAGAGAAAATTTTATTTCTGTAAGAAAATAGTACCACAGTTCATGCAGTAAATGGCATTTTTCATACTGATCAACCCTCTTAATTCAATTTACTGTCAGATTTTTGAATGCTATTTGATTGTCATCATAGTCAACTGAAATTTTTCTCACTAAGGACTTCATTTTTCAGCAAGTGAGCTCTTAGAATTCAGTGTAATTAGCTGCATTTAAACTCCTCGGTAGACCTTGTGTGCAAATTGAATATATCTGTTGACTTCTGAAATGTTTTAAGATTGATTTTCATTGGCTGATATACAAGTAAGTATGGCATTGATTGGTTCTGCTGGAAGTAGGCACTGGTTTTATTTCAAGAAACTATCCTGATAACAGAATAAAATTTAAAAAAAAAACAAATTTCTGTACCTGCTAAAATTACCTTTGAAGGAAGACATTATGTTACTTCTTAATAGATGTCATTAAATCTTTATTCTAAATTTAGATTTGTTAAAGACCTATTACTTTTCTATTTAGTGTGTTGCTGCTAATTTTAGTGAATTTTTGAGGAACTTCTTTTCTTAAACAGCAAATAATTGAATACTGTATACAACACAAATATTACAGAATTGTTATTTTGATTTACTTTCTATGGATCATATATGACCTGCTACTTTATGTCTTTGAAAGTTTTCTTTTCCTCTCTGCCCTTGTTGAAAATATTCAGTTGTCATACTGGCCGACTGGAAAAATGTCCTAGTGGAAGTCATGAATGAATGAGTAGAGTTTTCAAGTTCTAGCCTGGATTTTATCAGTTGAACTTGATTCTGGACTTGAATGTAAACCTACTATCCAGTCATCTGATTTGCTTAAATTTGTGTCTGACTTTAAACTGACAGATAATCTGTTGCATGGAAACTTAGTACACCTTTCCCTTGACAGTTTCACACACAATATTGTCCAAAAACATGGACTGCACTATTAGTGAGGGAATGGGTCACTGAAGTACCTTCAGAAACATTTAATAGCTTTGCAAAATAACTTATGAATAACAAATAACTTACAGATAGAGCCTTGCAAAGCTCTCGTTTGCTCCATACTCAAACTATTATAATTATTATTATTATTATTATTATTATTAATCTGTGATTTCCTATTTCTGTTGAATTGTAGGTAGTAATATTTTACTAGGGTCTGCAAGAAACGCTTCGCTTGATGTCAAAGGATCATAAAAAATACTCTGTTTACAATTTACCTGATTAAGCAGATACTTAAGCTCATGTTGCTTATTTAAAACATTAAAATGAATAAATAAATATCCTCGGGGGTTTTTATGATACAAATGTAGATTTGAAAAATTAGTTTTAGACCTGTCCCAAATATACTATGAAAATGTTATTTTTTCCTGGCAATTATTTATATAGACAATGTGAAATAACTGTAAATTCCTGATTTTTGGAAAATAATGAACAAAAGAGTTACCTTTTCTTTGCACACTGCCTAATATGGATTTCTTACCTAACAGTATAAAGATTTTCTTGTACACCTTCTCAGCACAGAGTGCTTAACATGACCCTCTGAAATCCAACCAGGTCCTAGCACAGACACAGACAAGCCCTTTTATACTTCCTGCGAATTCTGGCAGGGAAAGTTCTGCCGTTTACTGGGTAGCAGCCTCAGGGAAAATTCTTTAAGCATGCACTTGCAAGGGCAATCATACATTGCTACTGATAGCGACAAAATCACACCTTAATAATTGTGATTAAAAACCTAGATTACTTAGAATATTAGCTAAGTGTGCATACAACAAATATGTCACAATGGTAAAAATTTGCAGTACAGAAAAATATTTACCTTTCAGATGGGTGATACCTTAAGATCCCTTCCACCACACAAATATGTGTTTCTGGTTTGAGGATATTTGGAAATTACCATGACCAAAATATAGTCATTCATAAATCCCACCTCCCCATCTCCAATTCAGGTCCATTCATGTCCAACTATTTTATTCTGGTTTCATTGCTCTTTGACTCTATGTATTAATTGAAAGAGACCAGTTTCAGTGCACATTGGCCCTATGTACTAATTGAAATATGCTGGTTTATGTGCCCTTTGGCTCTGTTTACTACATTGTAATTGAAAGATACTGGTTTCAGTTCCCTTTGGCCCTATTTACTAAATGAAATATGCTGTTCTCATTTTAGTTATGTAAGGTACTTGTGTGAGCCAGATGCAGATCGAGCCTGTTCAGAGATGAATGGAATGGATGTGGAAGGCAAAATGATAACAGTGAAGCGTTCAGAGGGAAGGAAAAAGTAAGTCCTGATATGTAACTTGCAGTGATATACCACTTCTTTGTAATCAGTGACAACAATACCTTTTCAGAGGAAATGAAGTCAGAGGCAAATAACTACAAACATTATCAGTGGACTGAAGTAACTATCTTAAAAATGTGCAAAGACCAGAAGTTTGTGTGGAATGGCCTGTTGTCCATTGTCCATCCTTCCATTGTTATTATAGCTCCTCTTAAAGTATTTTGAGGACTGCCATGAAATGTTACACAATTTCATCTCTTTGTGAAGTTGGTCTTAAATAGAAATGGTGTCAATTGGACATTCAGTATGGCCATTCAGTACGGTCACCACAGTCACCATCTTGAAAATCTTGTTACTTGCTACTACACTTGAATGGATGGTCGTATCAGCTTGGTAGGTATTATTATGATGTCTAGTTTGGTCCTAAATGAAAAGGGTGCAGATCCTATTCCCAGTATGGTTGCCATAGCAGTTACCTTGAAAATCTCGTTAATCTTCATTGGTTGGTTATATTGACATAGAATTTTCATCGGAAGACTTGTTATGCCAAGTTGATCTTAAAGTGATGTCAGTAAGACATCCAGTACAGTGCTGCATCCAGGCTGCGTGATAGTGGGATTACCCCCATTCTGTGAGCAATTCCATAAGACATCCAGTACAGTGCTGCATCCAGGCTGTGTGATAGTGGGATTACCCCCATTCTGTGAGCAATTCCATAAGAATACAAGTTAATTGGGGGAGTAGTTGTGCAAAAGAAATAAAATTACAGTATGATTGATATTATGGTGCATGATAAATATAATAAAAATGAATTAAATTCAATTAATTTTAACTCGTGCAACAAAGTGTACCTCACTCTCCTTTTTATAAGCCAATACCATTCAGGACAACTTGGATATAGAACAGGAATTATTCAGAAATTAGCCAGTGTGAACATTATGTAAATGTGTCTACAGGGGTATTGAAATTGCTACCACATCCAGGATATAGTAGTTGCTGTTGGTACATAGGATCAAGTGTTACAGATAAATATTTGTTTTTGTTTCCATGGATTATTGACATTTGGGAGGATATAGATATCCTATGATAGTTTTAGTGCTTGGTATGTGTGCAGTGGGCAGAAATGCTTTGGTTGAACTTGAAACGAGGTGGGGTCTACTACCGTAAATTCCTGGATGCAAAACTTTTATTAGGGCCGCTGTGACAGCTATCTTAAAAATGTTGTTATTGCTACTACTCCTAGATGGATTGTCTTACTGACATTGGGACTTCACCAGAAGACTCAATATGATGTCTGCTTGGTCATAAATGAGATTGGTGCCTATCAGAAATCAAGTATGGCCATGACAACCATTTTATAAATAATATTATAGCAGCTCCTCCAGAATGGAAAGTCATATGGATATGGGCTTTGTTTTAATAGAAGTAATATGTTACCTGCTGTTATGGCATTGCTATATATTTCCTGGGACTAGTCTCTATTTCAAGGATATTATTCGCTCCTCCAGTTAGTATTCCAGAATATCATGTCAGAATGATTCCAGGCTTGTACCTCAATTAAATTCCAGTAATTGAAATATCTTTCTTTTCCTTGGATTTGGTACATTTCTACATGTGTCTTGTGGACACTTTGCACTTAATGCATTAAGTCATCTTTTGACCATTTGCTTGTCAGTCAGATCTGTTTTTGTGTTGTATTTGTTATTTTATCACTGGTCCTTTATTTTCGCGTATCTCTGTCCTATTTGTTGTTGAGTTTGATGGTCTCATATACATTGCTAGCGAAGGGGTGCTTCTTGTGTTAAATTGTCTGTTAGTAACTGGTGTCAGGGTAAGTAATTTCTACCCAGATGTTTATTGCTTTATTTCTTATATTCCTTTAAGCCTTTAAAAATGCCTCAAGGTATTGGCAAATGTGTGCATAAAGGCAGCATGAGACACACCCATCTAGCATGCATGGTGTGCATACAGACCCCCCCCCAATTTTAGTGCAATTTGTATGAATTTTGGCCTCAAAATACACCCTATGGATGGAGCTAACATTTTCCGCATTCTGTCATGATAAAGGTTTGAGAAATCTTGATTATCCATTCTGATTTTGTTCTTGAAAATGTATTCAGCATTACAGTTTTACCAGAAATGTGTGATTTCTGCATGCAGAGTACAAACCGTATAGGCAAAATGCTAGTCAGAGTCAAGTATGGCAGAGAAAGTGCAAAAATGAAAGCTCTTTGAGCCTGCTGATGACCATAAGCCTACAAAGAAAATGTCCATTTCCAAACAGAAATATGACAACACATCAAACTTTCTTGGATCAGCAAGAAAAGGAGAAATTAATTGCTCATTGTTCATTGTGCTCCTCTGATTTCTCATGTTCTCATAGCAGATGAGTTGGCTGTATGTGATGTGTGTTATCTAAGGCACACAAGGTCTTTACAAACTTGTGGCTCAAAATTACTAGAATAAATGACAGCTGCAGTCCAAATTTAGAAGAATTGAGGAAAAGAAAAATCACCAGAGCTGAAGTGATAATGTGTAAATTGATCACAAAACCTGAATCTCCCTGTCAGCTCAACTGACAAAATGACAAGGATCATCAGTACTCAGATGAAATATTTTACTGCAGTCATGAAGGAGATAAAATGAAATAGTTCTGCTTTGCTGCAAGAGCAAAGACAGGATGATGAGCTGTTGATATTTGTGGCCGGACATATTTCTGTTGATCCTTCATACCAGGTTTTTCTCATCTGTTAAGTTTGCCTTTGTCTTGCCCAGTTGGTCATGGGAACAAGGATGATGACGTATAGATGTTTGTTAAGGTGGTACATGATGTTTTCTGTATACTTTTTCCAGATGTGTATCTAAAAACCATTCAGGATCATCAGAGGTGCAGCCAGGTTAGATGTGCAGTCAGCTCCTAACTCAGCAAAGGTGAGGGAGGTGGCTCAGAAACTGTCTAAAGGCAAAGAATGGACAAGACATTAGAAGGGGTAGTCTGTCTCCTTGCTTTGGACCCTTGTTTCGTCTAATAGTTACAAAGTCCATTAACTCACTTAGACTCTGGAGTATTCCAGGTTTGTATTTCAGCAGGGATTTGGGCCAGACTTCCCATCAAGGTTTTAAAGGGCCTTGGAACTGAAGTTTTGGATACTTGTTATCACAGCCTTTCATGCTGATTTGTTATTTGACTGCTTTCTTAAGTATTTTGAAGGAGTGATTCAGTAAAATAATGAAGAAATGCCCCCCCCCCCAATCCCAAAATGTCAGCAGCCTCCATGCAGAAGCATTGTAGAGTGCAACCATCAGAACTGAAATTCTAATGATGAGGAAGATAAAGTGTATGGATCCTTTCCTAATGAGAGATACAGTCATCTCTAAGTACTCGCCCCCTCTCCTTTTTTGTCCCCTGTTCCCAATGTCCCAGTATATGCCAGATTGATCCCTTTTTTAAGGTATGTTATAGCCTCAAGGATGATGCATGGATCCTTCCCACAATAAGGAAGGCTTGCCAGCTGCATTTCTAGAACCTTCCATTTCTTTGAAGGATCCCATTTTGTTCCATCAGTGCTTGCTGGTATTTATATGGGAATAACATAGTAGAGATGGTGAAAGAACATACAAAAAAGTCTGGGATTTTATTCCAGGATCTTTTAGTTTCAAAGAGATGGGGTGGGGTGTGTGTGGAGTTTTGACTCTTCTATTTTTCACCTTGGAACAAATTTCATCTGGAAGAGCAGTTCAAGATGGAGACACCTGTCAGGAATGCCATTTGGCTAAACGATGTGCATTCTCCATAGATCTCCAGAATGTTTCGCAGCATATCCCCATCTTCCCAGACAACATGCAGTTCTTGTGGCTTTCCTTGGAACAGAATCTCTTTCAATTTATTGCTCTTTCGTTAGGCATGGCTTCCTCACCAAGAACTCTCAACAGGGTAATGGTGCAATAATGATTCATTTAAGGTACTTTGGCAGGGATGGGCAGATCACCCATGTATGTAGTTGTCCAGTGGACTACCAAAAGAAAAACTATGGTAGCCCACAGAAACATTTCATAGCAGCATTTGTTCCAATGGATAAATATTTCAGTTGGTTGAGGAGTAATATTAGTTGAAGAATACTGTAGTTGGTTAACTTGTATATTTTCTTCAACGAAACAAAAATGTCTGAGAAAATTTGGCCAAATGTGATTAGCTATATTTGTTTGATTTAAGAAAAGTAACTGCATGTTAAGGACTTCAGCAATCCTTAGCTGCTGTCATTCTTCAACAAACTGAACTGGCGTAGACTTGATTGCACTTGGGTATACTTAGTAAGGAAAAAGGCATTAGATTGCACTTTGATATACATAGGAAAAAGGCATTAGAATTGTGCTTGGATATACCTAGTAAGGAAAAAGACATTAGATTCCACTTGGATATACTTAGTAAGGAAGAAAAGCATTACAGTATGTATAGTATGACTGAACTATTATGCTTTAATCTTTGAGGGGGGCAGCGGTCTAAAGCACTCACCTTTACTGGTCACTGTCATCCCACTTCTGTCCACTTGTGAAATTCAGGCTCAGCCAATGTGGGTATGTTAGAATACTTGCCGGTAGCTTCCCATGGGTTGATGGTTCTTATCGGGGTTTTCACTGGCTCTTCCTCCACCATGTATAGCCCCCCCCCCCCCAAAAACCAAACAAAAATCCCCCTCCCCCCAACACAGTCAAACCAGCAGTTTGGTTGCTGTGGTGTTTTCTTTAACAAGGTACTTAACCTAAGTTGCCTTGGCACTAAATAATTAACTTTTGTTCCTGTACCATAAAACACAAAACACTATGTTATAAATTGCAGATAATTATTTTATTTTGTCTTCTGTTTTGCAAGCTTTTATTTGACCTGTCAGTTTTAACATTTTCCTTGTAATTTCAGACTCATGTCAGATTCAGTTGGAGGTCCAATTGTTACCAAACCCAAATTCCAGGGATTCAAGGGCCCAGATATAGGTAAGGCTTATAGAATCAGTTGCATGCATGGGTGTGAGATAGAGAAATCCCACCTAAGTGGGTCAGAATTTATTTGCATAACAAGTTTTGGAGAGCTCCTGACCAGGAATTCTGACTGAGGTATTTCGGGGTTCCGACAAGACCGTTTTCCATTGCATCATTTTTGCTAAAAATGGTAAGCTTTGCAAGTATCCCCTGGCAAACAGGTCACATGACATGCTAAATGGTGCATTTGTAACATTTTTGTGAAAGACTGATCTTTTCATAGAACTGATGACATTACACACAGATCCACTAGTGATCCAGGTGTGAATTAGCGAGGGAGTGAAAATTATATCCATAGATCTTATGACATTACATACAGATCCACCTGTGATCCAGATGTGGATTAATGAGGGAATGAAAATGATGTCCTTAGAATTTACGACATTACACACAGATCCACTATTGATTCAGGTGTGAATTAGCAAGGGAGTGGAAATGATGTTCGTAGATCTTATGACATTACACACAGATCCACTAGTGATCCAGGTGTGAATTAGCGAGGAGTGAAAATGATCTTCACAGATTTTTTTGACATCGCACACAGATCCACTAGTGATCCAGGTGTGAATTAGCGAGGGAGTTAAAATGATGTTCACAGATTTTATGACATCACACACAGATCCACTAGTGATCCAGGTGAAAATGATGTTCACAGATTTTATGACATTGCACTCACTAGTGATCAAAATGTGATGTATCTGCTGCAGTGTCTTGATTTTTGTTGAACTAGCATTCATTGGAAGTTAGACATAGTTATTTTTTCAATGGCGGTGGTATAATTAACAGTTTTTTTATGGTTTAAGTCATATTTTTTATTTGTATATATTTCCTAAATCCCTTGATAGATGTCCATCATACTTGGCATTCACCATTATCAAGCAAAGACAGTGCATTCTGTTATGCTCTCTTGCCTCTTTTTCCTTGGGATCAAGGTCCCAGTGATAGAAAATTTGTATTACAGTTTTAGTTGATGTTTTTTCATTTGTTAATAGTTCTGAAACTCCTTGACTGGTTCTCATCATACTTGACATTAATCATTGTGAAGCTAAGACAGTTTACGCTACAATATGCTCACTCCCCCTCATGACCTTGATGTCAAGGTCAGTCAAAAATTGACATTTTTTTTTTACAAATGAAAAAATGTGTATTGGCTTACATTTCCTAAACCTCTTGTTAGATTTTCTTGATACATGGAATGATTCATTATGAAGTTAAGCCTTTTCATTTGATGACATGCACACTTGCCTATCTGACCTTGTGATGAATGTCAGTCACAGGAAATGTATTACAGTTTTGGTTTTTCATTTGATTATGTTTTCTAAACCTCTCAATGGACTTTCATACTTTTAATGAATCATTATGATACTAAGACAATTGATCTAATGACATGCATGTTTTTCCTTTGACCTTGGTGTTGGGGGTATTGCCACAGAAAATGTGTGTTGTGGTTCTAAAAAGTCATTTCATTTGCTTATATTTCCTAAATTCCATTTTGATTTTGTTTCTGCTTGGGATAAATCATAATGAAGCTAAAATCATTGTCATGCATGCTTACCCCTTTGATCATGGGGTCAAGGTTACTCATAGAACATTGATGTTAAGGTTTTGGTAAAGGTGTTTTCATTTCCATATAGTACCATTCCAATAGCCTAGTGGTTAGAGCGTCTGCCTTGGATGCGGGAGGTCATGGGTTCAATCCCTGGCCGAGTCATACCAAAGACTTACCAAAATGTTACTAACAGCTGCCTCGTTTCGCGCTCAGCATTAAGAGGTTAGTGTTAGGACTGGTTGGCCTGGTGTCAGGATATTGTGACTGGGTGGGACATCATGCTACATGCCTGCGGCATGATGCTTCATTGCTAGACATTACTATAATCTGCCACTTAGAGCGTCTGCCTTGGATGCAGGAGGTAGTGGGTTCTATCCCCGGCTGAGCCATACCAAAGACTTACAATAATGGTACTAACAGCTGCCTCGCTTGGCGCTCGGCATTAAGAGGTTAGTGTTAGGACTGGTTGGCCTGGTGTCAGGATAATGTGACTGGGTGGGACATGATGCTACATGTCTGCAGCATGATGCCGCAGTGGTAGACATCACTATAAACTGCCACACTGCAGACATCATAGCGATATGACTGAAAAATTGTTAAAGCTATGTTAAAAATCTAAATCGCACACACACACACACACACACACACACACACACACACACACACACACACACACATTTCCATATATTTCTGAAACCTCTTACAGGAATTTGTTCATACAAGGGATAAATCATTATGAAGCTAAGACTATTATTCAGCAACATGCTTACTCAACCATTTGACCTAGATGTCTTGGTCATGTTTTATGGCAGTACTTTGATTGTGGACTTGACATGCAGGCACAGGCCCTATTGATTTTGCATATTTGTTATGAGAATGAAACTTTATACATAAATGTAATCAATTAATCTGCTTTTTAGTTCCAGCAGAGGATAGGAACAGTGGAGGTTTCTCATCAATTTTGTCATCAGTAGAACAGATGTCCCAAGCAGAGGTAATGTGTTCATTCTGAAAAATACATAATTACCTAAATTTATTGATTATCCTATCAGCACTTGCATTATGTGCACTGTTAGATTGTATTGATATTTCCAAAAGTAGGTAGGAGTTGTACAAGACGAAGTCAGCTTATGGTATCGTTCAGCATCTGTCATTTTTCCATCACCCATTAGTACTACCTTGCTGTGTTATGAAATGCTTTGCAAGACATTATTTCTAATCAGACTTTGATGAGATTCCATCTGTAGGCTTGTTTTAGCAAGATTTTGACATGTTCTTTAATTAGCATCGTTAGTATAATGCCATCTAATTGGCTTAACTTGTTACCATTACCGTTAGAACATCATCTGATTGGCTTAACTTGTTACCATTAGCAGTAGAACATCATATGATTGGCTTAACTTCTTACCATTACCATTGGAACATATATGATTGGCTTAACTTGTTACCATTACCAGTAGAACATATCTGATTGGCTTAACTTGTTACCATTACCAGTAGAACATCATCTGATTGGCTTTACATGTTACCATTACAAGTAGAACATCATCTGATTGGCTTTACATGGTTACCATTACCAGTAGAACATCATCTGATTGGCTTTACATGTTACCAATACCAGTAGAACATCATCTGATTAGCTTAACTTGTTACTGTTACAGGGGCTGAATTCTTAATCAAATTTCGTCAAACTTGTCATATATCATCAAGATTTTTGGATGAGTTCAGTCATGAGTGACATCTTTGTATATAGTTAACCTTTTACCTCAGTACTTACCACAAAACTAGACATCAGTTTACACGTCTCTTGCTACATTGAACAGTGTACTATCAGTAGAACAACTGACAGTATCCCAGTATGGCTGGCTGGGAAAAAACTGCACATATATTTAAAGCTTTAAAATTCAGTATGTAATGTTCATCGTTTCTTTCTAAACAACAATATTCTTGCTTACTTTTACCATGCAGATGGCATCAGGAAGCAGTTGTATGGAGATAGAGTAGGGTCATTCAAGTGTGCTTTAAAGCTGTACTGATTAATTGGCCATACTCTTAATCTGGCCGATTATTGGAACAATCGGTATAATCGGTATCGGCAGAAATAATCAGTGCTGATGTAAACAAATTTCCAAAATATAAAATTCATTCATAACATTCATCTTGACATGGCTTGATTTTAAATCAGAATTAAATAGTGGAAATTAAGGAATAAACATTTGATTTGGGGGTTAATTGAAAGACAATATATTCTTAAAAGTAAATACTTTTTAACACACTTGCTGTAAACTACCACTGATTGTTTGCACACAACAAATTATCAATACCATTCATGCACTCATCCCAATCACAGCAGCAAACCAGCCAATGAAGCATCATGTGGCTGTTGAACTTCCAGCATACACATTAACAGGTAGCTAGGCAGATTAGATAGCTAGCGAAATTTCCAACTACTACGAAACTATGACTCACTATAGTTAATCTGTTTTTTAGCCAGTCCTGCAGTGCTGCTAATCAACGAATAGCGGTCACACGCTGAAGCAGTTGAACGCTAACATACAGATATTATGCAGCATTGTTATTGGCATGCCAGTGCCAGCAACGTTACCTCTGGATACCCCAGCTGCATAGCTGCTTCAACGCGCGACTCGCGGTGTGGTGCCTGCATCCATCCAGCCACATGGACAACTTACTTGATTTAAAACATTGTTTCAAGAGCACAAATCGATTGGATTATTGATATTGACTAGCGATTGTACACTATTAAATATACTACAAGCCTATGCATAATGTTGAACTCGAAACACTCAAGTTTAGTCTGGAAGTACTTCAAAGTAAATGCAGTCGATGAGTCCAAAGCAAATTGCACACTTTGCAAAGCATGCATTTCCAGAGCTGGAAAGGATTCTAAAAACTATACGACATCAAATCTTGTCCAGCACTTGCGCTGCAAACACATCGTTGAACATGGCGTGTTTCTGGCTGATAAAAAAGAAAAGGATGCTGCGCAGTTAACCTCAGCAGCTGCAGCAACTCCTCGTACTCTGACTATTGATGCCATGCTGGACTGGAAGCAGCCATTTGCATTTGACGACCTGAGAGCTATGAGTTGGCACAAAGGTATTGCAGAGTTCATGGCAGTAGATGTGCAACCATTTTCCGTTGTTGAAGACATTGGATTTCGACGTCTGATGGCCAAGACAGAACCGTGCTATAAAATTCCAAGTCGGAAGTACTTTTCCATATCTTTGATACCTGACATGCATAAGGCGATCCAAAGCAAGGTGCATGATTTAGTTTCTGCCCAATCTGACCTTAATTTGACCTCTGATGCGTGGTCAGACCTGTCCATCGGTGTAGCCTTGTTGAGTCTTATGGCACACTGTCTGACAGAAGACTTTCAGCGGAAACAGGTGATTTTAGCAGCAATGCCTCTCGATGAATTACACACAGGAGAATATTTGGCAAGCAAACTGGACAAATTACATTCTCAAAACTCATATTCATGTTCTTCTGCGTGACAGAGGTACAAACATGGTTAAAGCAATGCGTCTGGCTGAAATCGACAGCATCAGTTGTTTTGCACACACGCTGCAGCTCATCAGTGATGGCATTCTGTCGCAACGAGCTGCCAAAGATGTTTTGGCGATCTCGCGATCCATAGTCAGCAAGTTCCAGCACTCCATCCTGGCATAACAGCAGCTCAAAGAGCAGCAGGAAAAATTTGGCATTGCCCATAAGAAACTCATCCAGGATGTCCAGACACGCTGGAATTCTACATACAATACATAGCTGCCAAGTGTCCCATTTTTTCTGTATTTGTCCCGTATTTTGGACCTGAATACGGGTGTACTTTTTTTTTGTGCAAAAAATATATGTTTTTTAATTTAAAAAAAAACAAAAACAAATTCCTTGCAATTTTCAGTTTAGAACGGGCACTCAGTTCCATTCTGATAGAAATGTATTGCATGTATATAAGAATACAGTTCCACAGTATGATTGGTTCATTCAAAATCGAGGCTACCATGCCTGTCTTTATCCGCCATATTGGATTTCGCAGACAGTTACCGCTATCACTGTATCTCATCTTCGTAATATTCATTCTAATCATGTTGAATAGGAAAGCAGGATATTCAGAATTTTCTCCAGGAAAGACAAGGCAACAGAACTGGAAGGACAATTGTTCCGTCTTGTTTAGATTTGTGAAACCATCTAGTAAAGGAGAAAACTTTATGTTTTGCAAATTGTGTAATGTGATTTCGCTATTGGGCATGGAGGCGCACATGAGCATGAAAAAGCTAATAACCATCAGCTTGCTGCTTCATCATATGCAGCTCAGCCTGAACATGGACGTATATAAATACCAGAGAGAACCTTGATGTAATTCGATCGAAATTCAGTTTATTAAATTTCTTTTAGAAATGAATGTTCCTCTTTCAGTTACTAGTGTTGCTGGCGATATATTTTGCACACGTTTTCCAGACAGTAAAATCACAAAGGATTACTCGTATGCTAGAACGAAAATAGTTAAGTAAGAAAATCACACAAAATTCAGATCATCAATGACAGATGGTACATTGGAATCGATAATGATTGAAAAAAAAAAAAAGGTGTGGAAAAGGCTCCTATAAACAGTCTGTGTCTGAGTGTGTTGCACTCTTGCACATTCTGAATGGGCACCTGAATGGAATAGGTTGCCCGTACAGAAGGTGCAAGTGTGCAACACATGCATCTTTGACATTAAATAATTATGTAAGGCACTGTCCTGCTTTACTGATGGTTGTATATGTTGTAAATAGTTACATATGCATTAAAATTTTAAAAATCAGTATTTGTTCCTGAAAATCAGTATTTTTGCCATAAGCAGTCAGTATTTTTGTACTCGGGGGGTTGGCAGCTTTGAGCAAGAAGTAATTGGCATCTATGGGTTTTTTTTTTTGGAACTGCAGTTTTTGAAACTGAACTGGATGTCATTAAGGCCTCAGTGTACTTTTCTGTATTTTTAGTTTGCCCTTGAAGCAGCTGGCCACACTTCAAAACTTTTCAAATGTAAGTGTTCCACATTAACAATGGTAGTACATAATATCACATTATACCTTACTGAAAATAGGTTTAACTTTTGGAAAAATGTATACTGCCTAACTGAGAAGGTTTCTTTAAGATTGGCAGGTCTGCAATAGGAGCATCCAAATAATTTTGTATATCGAAAAGAGTTCAATGTTCTGGCATTCCATTGGCTAAACTTGTTATAATGCTAGAGTCTCAAAATATTTTTGTAAGTTTGATCAAGCTTTGTAGGTCTAAATCATCCAGGTATCACAGAAGTTTGATTGTGTGTGATATCTGTATATAATAATGATGTGACCTGGCATCTGATGGGTTAAGTTAATGTTATTGCCCTAAAGTGCTTTTTACTAACAAATGTTCTTCAAGATTGGTATGTAAACTTTTTTTATTTTAGCATCTTGTAAGAATGTAATAGTGTAAGAAAATGGCACATTAATGATGTGACTCAAGACCTAATACTGCCAATGAGCTGTTTTTATTTTGAAGTTTTCGACCAAACTTGGTAGGTAAGGTATATTATTCAAATTGATTTATCATGAACACGTGCTGGACATATTTATGGTATTTTGGCTAGTTACATTTTTTAACATGGTGGACCCTGTCTCAAAGAAAATCATAAAAATTGCATTTTAAAAATAATTTATTTCTTCATGATTCAGATTTTAACTGAGTTCTTCACGATTCTTAGAATAATATCAGATTTTTATTGAGCAGTTGTGATAAGCATTTGGATTGTTTAAAATTGCATCATGTGATTCAGAAAACTAGGAGTTTTAAGGTTCATAAAGCCAGAAAAGAACTACTTCTACTATTGCTTTTCTATATTTAGCGAGCTGCATTTATATGCAGTAAACAAAGCCTCAGAAATACCAGATCACAAAATTTAATCAAAAAGTTTATTCATGTTTATAAAAAAAAATGATGACAACAGAGAATAGATCAGTCTCAACCATGACACCAAGCAGAAGAATATCCAGGTGGAATCCATGATCATGATGCACCCATTGGTTTGTAGTCTTCCATGTGTCCTGTAAAATATTTTAAACAGTACATATTCCATTGTGATCCATCTGGGGATTTTTTTGTAGGTCAATGGCAACTCCTAGATAGTATTAAGGTTACCATATATACTTGCTTATAAGTTGAGTCAATTTACAAACAAGAAAGATCCTGATCTGGTGCATCATACTGTGCCTGCAGATTACATTATATGTTCTTTGTTCTACATATTACTCTTAACAAACTGCACAGAACGAGATCTGCCGGTGCATTATTAGAATCGCTTCATTGGCCTAGTGGTTAGTGCGTCTGCCTTGGATGTGGGAGGTCCTGGGTTTGAACTTTGGCCGAGTCATACCAAAGACTTATAAAAATGGTACTAACAGCTGCCTCGCTAGGCAGTCAGCATTAAGAGGTTAGTGTTAGGACTGGTCAGCCTGGTGTCAGGATAATGTGACTGGGTGGGACATCATGCTACATGTCTGCGACATGATGCCCCAGTGCTGAACAGCACTATAAACTGCCACAGTGCAGACGTCGTAGCAATATGACTGAAAAATTGTTAAAGTTACATTAAAATCTAAATCACACACACACACACACACATTATAAGACTGCAGATCTGGGTCTGAAGTTGGACTCATTTTGTAAGCAAGTATATATGGTAAAGGTTATTACATGCAACTAAATTCATGGAATGTTCATGTAGACTGCTTGTTTCAAGATTTAAAAATGATGTCTTAGTGTAAACATGTAAACCTGAGCTGTTTCCAGATTCCCCAGATATATTAATTTATGTATTCACGAACCCTTTTGTGTATTTGGACAGTTTTCATACACAATGGTGAAATATTTATCCTAAATTCTGGAGTTTCGTTTGCGTTTTTGTCAAACTATTTGCATACATGCCAACCATTATGCTTTTGTTATGATCATAATGATTTATTTCACCAAAGTACGACTTACGCATGTGTATGGATTAGGCTTTTCTGGTAGATCAAAAATAAAAATAAAAGTAAAGCAATAAATAGTTGTGTTTGTCACTATGCATGAACAGCCTCACTTCACTGTGGCTGTTGATACATTGTGTGATTGATTTTCATACTTCATGAGTCTTTATAAAATCTGAAGTTTAGTTCTTAAATATATACTTCAGTGACTCGTTAGATCATCATGTATTCATTTAAGTACATTTTGCAATATAAATACATGTATATGATTTGAAAAATAAGAAAAATTTAAAATTTACAAGGTCAATCGCAGTAATGTGAGCAAATATTCTGTTTATTTGGGAAACTTGTTTATAAAAGGTCACTTGTTCAGTATAGGTCTAAAGTTGTTACCATAATATGCTCGGAGTTCCAGTTTTGCCTGTGGCACTTGCTTAAACATTGTGATACACGTGTTAAAAGTTGCTGAAAGTCCCAGATCTTCAACATCACTGGTTGTATTCAACTGAAACTTGAGGATAATATTAGAATAGATTTAAGTTTTTAAGTTTATATGTTGATATGCTAAGTAAAAGGCTTTGTCTTTCATTGTGAACAATGTTAAAGATTTGTGTACAGTTCTTGGAAGTCACACGTCATCCCCATTTGTTACTGCATTCAACTGACATTTTTTTTAGTATTAGAGGCCTAACGTTTATACACTGATATACTTTGACTTCCTTTCTTGCTTGTGTCACCTGCATCAGCAGAAAGCATGTTTCATCATTGTAAACAGTTCTTAATTTTTTAAAAAATTTTTCCATAACTAATATCTTGAACATAAGCTATGGTGTTGAATGCAAAATTTTCTATAATATCACTGTTAGTAGATTATATGTGATATGTGACGAGTTCCTGTCTTGTCTGTCTCGCATACTTAAGCATTGTGGTTAACAATGTTCAAATTTTGTATGAAAGTTTCTGAAAGTCAGTTACAGGGGTTCTGCTGACAAGCACACTGAGATGGCAAGTTCTGCTGAAAAAATTGTTTAATAAAATCAAACAGTATGCAGGAAAAAGTTGAAGAACCGTTTGCAAAATGGGAACCAGTGAGTTTCTTTAGTGTCAGTATAGTGCAGACATAGCAGCATACCAACACTTTACGACAGCATGCAGAAAGGAGTAAGAGGAAGAAGGTTAAAACTTGCATGATCTATTGCCACGAAGTTTAATAGGATTGGTCATGTGCAGTCGGGTGTGCATGAAGTTTCTTTGTCTTTGAAACCGACAGATGAGAATGGGAAAATTGTGCTGAGTGCTTTTTAAGAAGCATGTTTCAACACAAAGCACCATGAACAAAACCTGCGCTTATTTCAACACAAGATTTGACTTGGGCAACCAAGTTAAACTATGCAGTAAATGCTGTAAAAGTGAACTAACTGTATTTGATAAATACCAGCTACATTTCATAAACAATTGTATATGACAAACATAAAACATCAGTTCTGTATATTATATGTAACCTTAAAGAAGGGCCATACTTTGTATCCAAGGCTATATTTAGATTTTAAATATTAGTAATTAGCATTCACTAGCTGAATGGTCTTTCTAGGGCTCAGCTAACTTTGTACATAAGGTATCATTTAATTTTTCCCCGTTGTATTGACGACATGTGGGAGATTCATTGGTGTTTGAAAGTTTTTTTTTTATTTAATACAGATTCTAATTGTCGTTGTCAAATTTGTTGAAAATTGTTTCTGAAGTAAAAAGATTCATTTGTGGCATATTTAAGCATAAAATTTAAAGACATCTGGATTTCAGACCAAAGAAAATACTCCTTACGAGATATTCCTTTTGTCCATACAGTGTATTTGTAAAATTTGATTTTCAGAAATGCCCCCATAAATTTAATTTGCAGAAAAAAATGGCATCTTGCAAACAAAAATATATGGTTCAGAGATGCATGCCAGTATGTGTGATTGCTTGAAATGTGCAAAAATTTATGATTTTGTGCACTTGGAGACCATTGATGCATGGGATACAAATAGCTTAAAGTATATCATGTGAAAACCTGCATAGTATACAATTTTTATTCAGCTGCTCACCGATAAAGTGCTTGTCATGACACAAGTCACATTGGTTGAGGTGTCACAGAGTTTGTCACAACATGTTTACAGAACCAGGTTCATCAGCTTGACATGAATAGTTGTTAAACTAAATTTGATTGGCACATTTAGCCCAGGTAAAAGCATTCTGTCGTAGTTTGCACCTTGCATCAAGTAAGTTTTTACAAATGCACATTGATAATACAGGTTACGTAGAAAACCCAAAATGTCCACTGTGGTTCATCTTTAGATGACGATTCCTGGCTGATGATAGTGATGAAGGCAATTTATTTCTAACATTGTGAAGTAAATCAGATTATTTCATCTGGGAAAAAGTGTTAATGGAGATACCATTGAGTGATTTTGAAACTGAAAGAGGTGTTAAGTTTGAGTCTGCTGCACATGCTTTATGGACAAAAACATGTCACACCTATTAACCCACCCCCTTTTCAAAATTAAAGAAAGAAAAAACACAATAAGAAGCTGAATTAAAATACAATATAAAAGCAGAGTGCAATTTTTTTATTTAATTTCTCAAACAATTTTTAGCCCTGGGGGATCTTGTGCTACAAATGGTATACAGTACACACATTGTTTTATGGAAAATCTATGTTCCCACCCTTTTCACGGTCTGTCCATCACAGACATGACATTGTGGTCATCATGTACTACCAACGTCATGGCGTGTAGTGGACAGATTAAATTTTATTGCCTCAATTAGATGTCAGAGTAATATAAGTATGTATTCGTGGACATCCGTTACAGTGCATGGAACTTCCGTTAGCTCAGCAGCAGTATGCAGTGCAGTTTGCTCTTTTTAAGTTGTTCCCAATGCTGTTTAATATGCAAAGACTTTCCCACTAAAATACAATCACACGTATTGCGAGATGTTAAATATTTTCAAGCAAAGAATGCGGAGACTATTTTAAGTGATTCACAAAACAAACAATTATAGTAATTATACAGTGAGAGAGAAGGAGATGTGGCTTGTAAACCAAAAAAGAAGGAAATAGAAATTACACGTAATATCAGCAGGTTTCATTCTGCCAATAACTTTTAAATTGCATGCTTAACATGTCCCCATATGATGAAATATAAACAGCGCTATCCAATATGCAACTACTGCTATGCCAGCCTGTTTAGTACTTGCAACCAAATATACATGTCCATGCAAGACATTTTAACAGGAACTAGACACGTGTTTACTTTTACCATTGACCTATTGTTTTTACACAGGCTCTGTGAAGTACATGCTGCTGCATTTCATAACCAACAGTTTAATAAATATACTCTGAATTGCTGGTTTGGTCATCTGATGAGTTTACATGTAATATTACAAATTGGACAGGTGAAAGCGATTTAAAAGCACAGTCACGTAAATATTTTCAGTTGGAGATAAACTTGTATGTTTTTTTCCCAATTAACCATAGAGTGTATGACTTTTTAGCCCATTGATATACATGTACCAAAGTTTTACAAAGCAGTGCAATATAAATAAAACACCTATTACCTATTGACTCCATACACATGGGCCTGCCTGCTAACTGATAAGCCGTGTAGTATATGTTATGTTTAGCATAAATTTTAACCATTTTACATTTTTAGTATACCTATTATGTATAGAAAGATTTAAGAGTAAAATCCTATCTTACAGCTGTATAATTATTTTTCATGGAATAATATTGTATGTGCTTTAAAATCTTGAGAGAACTCGTTCACGGTCAAGCTAGTGAAGCCACATGACCAACCATAGCTTCCATTTCTCATACTCGAAATTTATAAATTTTTGTCTGTGTCTACATCTTTAAATCATCTGAATTTGATAATTTATAAAAATTAATTGCTGCCTACATCAATATCAGAGATTTTACTTAAGTTATTGAAGCTTTTATAGTTGTGATTCTAACTGTGCAAACTCAAAGTACTGAACGAAATCCGTGGCCTCCATTTTGGAGAGTGGAGAATATGACCCAGTTACATAAAACAGCAGATTACAACCAGATCTTAAAGAGCGACCACGTGATTTGACGTAATGGTCATTCACATCAATGAATGTAGTATCTAATAGGGGGTTTTCCCCCAAAGGTGACGCTATGAAAACCAGCCCAAAATGGCTGATGTTTACAGCAGGCGTCGAAAGGCGCTTCCATGAGAATGGTATAGAGGGGTCAAGACGCACTTCCATACGAATCAGGTAGAGGCGTCCAATGGCACTTGCATGGGTAAAGAGTAATGCAGGTGAAAATTGGATTGGACATTACATTCTTTCAACCTACATGACAGTTACTGCAGTAGCATTCAGTTTCTCCAGTGCATACAGATGCATCATATCATCATCTCGTGCAATTCAGTGGAAGTACCTACTCTTATGCAAACTTAGTTGTGAAATCAGTACCTGTGTTTACTGTACAATAAAAACAGTTATATATGTCTTTTTTTTAACGCTTTATCTAAGTGAAATTTCTTCTTGTGCATACCTTTCGTTTCCTTTGTTCATCTTGTATGCTCAACACATCATATCTATCCAAAAAATACCTCATATATTGCCAGCAAAATAATAAAATAGAGACAGACAGTCATACATACAATTACATTTTATAAAGGCTATACAACATATCAATTTTTTAATTAACATTTTGTACAATTTTATATAGAGCCTTGGTGTTAAGGCCATTAGGATACAAAGTATCTAACTTAACGAATCCAGTAGCTTTCTTTTATCAGTCTGTTCATGTCTCCATGCACAATATCTATTGGCATGAAAGAAAAATTGAGTAGAGAGTGATTATTTGTATTAAAATGTATTGAAATATATTAGAGGAGAACTGAGGATCTCAATAATTTTTTATATGAAAGCGATGATTATTCATTCTTTTGGAAACTTGTTGAAGTGTGTCCAACATATTGCATGTTACATTTTTTACAGGTTATCAAATAAATCACATCAGTTGATACACAGTTAGTGTTACAATGTAGAGAAAATACTTCTTTTGTATTGACACTACTAAAATAAGTACTGTCTCTTATATTTTGTACATTGAGGGAACCAATGTCTGTTACATTTAGATGACAAAAAATATCTTTTTTAATTTCTGTCCATCTAGTGCTATTTAAAAAATCTTGCAAATTCTTGGGTCTTCTATAAGCAAGAATTATTTTTTATTTTGTAAAATGTTTTTGTGCTGCTTTTATTTGATAAATTTAGGAGACTGCAATATTTATTAATTAATTATTAGGCCTATATTAGGTAATGAAGGTGCATAATCTCAATCTCTCTCTCTTTTGCTTATTGTTGAATCAGGACTATTACATCTTGTTGTGTTTAAATGCTTGGCCTTAATTTATCAGGAAAAATTGTCTGCCAGCTCTATGAATCATGTGATGTTACATTCCATAACCAGCAGCTTAATAAATATACCTAGGATTGCTGGTTTCATCATCTGTCAAGTTTACATGTAATATTACCAAACAGACAGAAGGAAGTTATGATAAATGTGGAATCACTTAAATATTTTCAGTAGGAGATGGATTTGTATTATTTTCAGTTAATGCAGATTTTATTTATTTGGTATAATATATTCTTTCAATCCACATGACAAATGAAACAAACTGTATGTGAATGTCAGCCAAATATTGTTTATCAGTTTAGTTACAGTTTGTTACATTTTGACCCAATTATCCATTTTAAGAAGTTTGACTTGAATACAAATAAAAGATTTCGTCACCAAGGAACATAGATCCAAGTGTGTATTTATGCAGGGTTTAGCAAATAGGCAAGCAATGTGAAATTACTGAAATTATGCGCATAATCACCTAAAAGGCACTGAGTCATGGGGAACCAAAACTAATCTTTGATGAATCACATACAGATATTTGGACTAGTACAATTAAAAGTAATAATAAATGAGGGTAAAAGAGTGGGGTCAGCTAGTATGTGCTTATGTGGAAAAAAGCCCAACTTTTTTCCCCCCATGTTGCACCATTGGTTAATTTCTCCAGTACATCCATCATATTATATTTTGCAGTTCAGGAGAAATGCCTACTATTATGCAAATTTAGTTGTGAAATAGGTCTCTGCAGTAGATATGATTCTATTTTTGATATACAATTAAGAATGACCTACAGTTTTGTACGTCAGTGTGGTTTGAGCTTTATCTAAGTGGAATTTCTCTTGTTCATACTTCTTGCCACCCCTACCCCTTCACCCTGTTGCTTAACTTATATGGTATTAGACATATGCTGAACATGTCATATCTGTCAATAACGCCCAGTAGATCGTCCGAAATGGCAAAGTCACGTGTTTGCCAAGGCAATAAAATCTATCTCTAATTACACTGATTGCTGTTATTATGTGGCTTCTTATTTTTCACGGTTTTAACAGATATCCCTGGTAGAACTTCATTAACAACACGTGCTCCGAACTGGAGGTGGAAAAGGTTTTGGCTTCAGAGGTTGTAAATCTGTCATTTCCTGTTTAATTTGTTAACCGTTCATATGTATTCTAAGGTCTTCACAAATATTGTAACTGTTTTTGCTTTGATTATTGCAGTAATGGTCATTCATTCGTCTTTCATTCTATTAAATTTCTTGAGCTTTAAGTTTGTACATGTTAATTATCACCAGATTTGACACAATAGATAACAAGAGAATAAAAAAAGCACACTAATATGCAAAAATATCCAAAAATATTTGCATTTCTCAGTCCATAAGTTCAGAATGTGTTTTCACACAATCAACATAAAACTTTTGCATTCAGAGGTTAATGTTTCTTTCGAAATGTTGGTGCTAAAAAGAAACATCAAAGTTCAACACATTTGTGACTAGCCATTGTTAACAAGTGTAGCAGCACATGTCAAAGTAAAAATTTGTTCCTTGGCTAGTGATTGATGGTAAATTCATGGAAAAGTGACAACAGTTACCTTTTTCATAAAAATCACATTGTTTATTGCATGAACAGTCACTGATAGAGAGCAGACTTCAATACTGTGTAAAGGAATTTTGTGTTTTCAAAAAAAATATACTCACAAATAATCGGTCATATTCTAAGTCTATGGATAAAGGTGTATGTATGCTGCAAAGTTTAGGCATGCATCAAGGCCATTAGACATTTTTTTTCTAAATTAAGTTAAATGGCTAGTCTCTAATTGGGAAGATAAATAATAATTATTTTTAGTCTTTCATGTAACATCAGAGACCAGTTTTAAAAGATAATATGAAACCCTAATTAACATCAAATGTGTTTCTCAGTCCAAATTTTAAAAAAAAGCAAAAAGTCATCTTTTTTGTTTTTAGGTGTGTGGTTTTATAAATATTTTCTTTCAATCGTTAATGTACATCTTAAAACGTGGGCATCAGGCAACATAGAACAGTAGCTTGTACATGTGCATACATTCTCCTGACTGACTGATGTTGACTGGATGCTGCTGTATCATGCAGGTCGCTTAAGTAACAAGCAATATGTCTGACTTCAGAGTAAGACACTGTAAGGTAATACCTGGTGGTGCATGTAAATTTCATGAAAAAAGTGAGGACATAAATAACTTCATTGAAATCACATTCATGAAATGAATGTCCACCGTTAGCATGAACAACCAATGGAGTGTAAAAAATTCCATGCCATTAAAAATGCCTTCCTCTCTCAAAAACAATGTTATTTTAAAAGAGTAAGGGTAAAAGTGCAGGAACCCTTTCATAGTATAGATTCAATATATCTTTTATTTTAATATCTGATGCCATGTTATGCTTGTTGAATAAACTTTAGAAAGAATTATGACATGGTGCTGATAATGTTCCAGTGTTCTTGATCATATATATCCAATATAAATAGTACAGTGTATAGTACTATTGCTTTCATTAATTTTATCAAAATGGGTCTTGGAAATAAAAGGGAAACTGTTAAAAATTATTAACCAGCACACAAAACACTTCTATGAAATATCATTTATTGAGAAAGAACATCAAAGCTACTGCTTGATGCAGAACAGTATGTAAATATAAACTGTAGCTAGGCAATTTCTTGTGATGTATGCTTCATTATGGAAAGGGTGGGAAGCTATTGATGAAATTTAAAACCTCATTTTTCAACATTATGCACATTCACCTTTATGTATCCTTACCTAGGACACTGAAATAAAGAAGAAATGTTACCATTTTAGAATCTGTACAGGTAATGGTATGATATTGACATCTGCTGTGGTTGGGTTTACGCTGTCAGGGTTTCTTCCATCTGTATAGTGTGTTGACTTGTGGATAGAATAAAATAGAACCAGTGAGGAATGTCATAAACCCACAATGGCTGCAATAAAATCTGTGTTGGACTTAACACTAAATTGAGTGGATTTCCACTAGAATGGATGGAAAATCCACAAGACTGAGTGGACTTCCACTACTCACAGTGTGCACTTTTCCCCAGTCCCTCACTCCACATCCACCGGATTGAGTGGCAGTCTGTGAAACATGATGCATGTACTGTAGTAGGGTATAGACAAATTTAAATAAATACAAATCAGAATACCTCTGAACAAGTAGACTGGCATTAATAGACTTTAAATCCTGTTACAGTATTATTGAACAGTAAGTCTGGCATAGAAGTCATGGAAGCACTATTCAAAAAGAGCAGAGTTTATGTTAGAGAAAAATCTTATTTTGGAGCAGAAGTATCCAAAAGACAATACCTGTGAGCTGTGGAAAATTGTACTTAACAACCATAAAGAACAATTTCCCAATATTCAAGCTGGCTTAGCTAGCTATGAATATATCCCTTCAGACAGCAAACTGGGAAAGGTGGTTCTGAGCATAGAACAATATTCATACACAAGTGAGGAATGGATTAAGCTTAGAAATAATAAACAGAATGGAGCATGAAGAAAGACAGATGGATATTCATTTGTTAGGTAAATATTGAAGTGGGGCAGTTTCCTTCTCCCACTATTTTTTGCCCTACTGCCAATTATTTTTGTGACAAGGCAGGAGTTCTCCACTTAGATAAAATCCTGGCAGCATCTCTGGAGCAAGATGCCATAATGAATGTTAGCATGGTGATTTAATAAAAAATTCTTACACAAGGTTGTTTTCTGCTCACCTGTTGTCAGTTATTTGCACCTGTCTTGAGATGAATTCTTTATAGCATTTACATTAGTTAGGGTTTAATTTTAGCTGTATTTCCAGAAAATGCATATGTTGCCAAAATTAAAACACCATCATTTGCATATTGCAATGCATGTATAAAGAGGTAACTCAAGTTTCCACCAAGGCAGTGATAAATTAATCTCTGTCAGTATGTCCATTTTGAAATCCCAAAATTTGGAACCACATATATAAATTGGTATACAGGATTTACTTGGTCTAATGCACAGCTCTCCTTGACATTGATTTTGCTGCCATATTGTTTTGATCCTTAAAAATGTGAACATACTTGTTTTATTTAGCTTACCTGGTCATAAGGCTTGGAGAACTTTGGTATGGCCCTGTGTCCATCATTTGTTCATCCACAATTGCTTGTTTCCATTCTGAAGGCATTATTTCTGATCAAAGTGGGAATATGGGCTAATATGATCAAAATCTCAGAGGAGTTCAATTTTCACTGAGAGCCATACAAACTAATAAGCTGATCTTGCATCTGATTGACTCTGATTGTTACCACTGGAGATCATATTTCTGATTGACTGAGCTTGTTATTACTCTGGAGACCATATTTCTGATTGACTGTGGTTGGTATCACTCTGGAGACCTTATTTCTGATTGAGCTTGTTACCACTCTGGAGACCGTATTTCTGATTGAACTTGTTACCTTACTTCCAATCATATGTAGAACTATTTATCGTTTGTTAACTCAATAAATTTTCACCAAGATGTAGATCTATAATATCACATAACTGATTTCTTTACCCCATTATTACACTCAAATCAGAAATACCATAAAATTTACTACAGATAGAATGACTGATAAACTAGCTGGTAAACCTTACAAAACTGAAATGAAGTTAAAAGGTAAAACATAAAATCCTTAAAGCATCAGGTCAAAATTTGTTAACCCTTTGCTTCCCATATAAAAATTTAACCCTCCAAAAGTACAAATTGTCTATGGTCTTACATCATGGTCAAGTTTTTTCATGGAGTTCACGTCAAAAAACTTAAGTCTCACTCAGTGAACTCAGCACACACAATTGACAATAATGTATTCCAATGTCAGTGGACACTGATAGCGTATGCACTCAGAGGTCAACTTATTGAATGATAAAAGAAAAATGGTTTCTGTATAATGACTCAAGTTCTCCATGATCTACAGTTACCAAACTTTCAACATGACTGGTTGTTAGGGATGAGGAATAACCATGTTGATTTCAGCATAAAATGGTCAAGATGAAAGTCAACGACTGAAAGAAGACAAATGGTTTTCACGCAAGATTCATTCGACATTACATACCTGGACCAACTTTATAGTGGGAGTAAGGAACAAACCTCTTGATTTAAGTTTCAAGACCAGGGGTCGAATTCACTGTAAAAGAAGAAAAATGGTTTTTGCACAAAAAACTTAGTTATTGATCATATATCTCCACCAACATTTGTTGATGACTAGCATTTTTGGTATGGAAGAAGCTTTTTCAATTTAGGGTGAGAAGGGCAGAGGTCTGGGTCACTTTACTGAAAAAAAAATTTTGCATCATATTTTTAGAACCTTCACTGAAATTTGTAGAGGGCTTGCAATTAGGGTATGGAAAAGGCTTATTGATTTCTGGGTTAAAGGTCAAGGTTTGTGTTGCTAAAAGAAGATGGAGTTTTGAATAATAACTTTTGTTCTAGAGTTAGTTCCATGCCCAAACTTTAGATGGCTTGCACTTAAAGTAGTAAAGAAAAATATTCTAGGGTTTAAAAGTCAGGGGACATGGTCGTGGTAGGTCTAATAGGAATTATACATGTATGGACATCTAATGTGCTATTTGCAGTGCGCTTGTTTTTGTAACTGCAGAAAGTATGGTATCTAGTATGGTGCTCAGCAGGCATTTCATTTGATACCAAAGATTGGAAATGGATTTATAATGCACATTTGTGTGAAAAAATATCCATGCTTAAGGGCAAACAGGACAATTTGTCATGTTTTAGCTCACTGCCATAAAACAGTGAGCTTATATTATAATGTTGTATGTGGTTTGTATCTTCTGTTATGCTTCATCCATTGTCAATTAACATGTGCCATTTTAAATTAAATCTTCACAAAAAAAAAGCATTGAACATGAATTCAACCAAATTTGGCAGAGACCGTCCTGGCATGAAAGATTTTAGGTGTTGAATATAATATGCTGAGCCACCATAAACATGGCTGCATTACTGAAAATGGAGAAAAACCCCATTCAGTGGTTTCTTCTCGAGCACTGCTCAACAGAATTTTTCCAAATGTGACAGAAGATGTCTTAGGTTGAAGATCTTTCAGCTTAAAAAAACGATAACAATCTGCTTTCAAAATTCAATGTATATGACTTGTTTGATTGAATGCAGAACACATTCTACTCCTTTTTTTTAACATTCATTGTAATTTTTTAGTCAGGTTGAAGTTATGAGAAGTTTAAACTTCCTGTGTAATGCAGATGGCTTGTATGATATTGTTTTACTTTGCCTGTATGATATTGTACAACTTTGCCTGTATGTCATTGTACAACTTTGGCTGTGTGATATTGTACAGCTTTGTCCTAGTTTGTCAATGATAAAAAGCAGTGCTACAGCCACCGTAACTTTTTTGGTTTTCATTAAGTTGCTGTAGTCGTGTTTTATAGGTCTTTAAAGCCCCCCACCCCGCCCCTTTCTCCCTGCACATTTTGATACATCTCAGTTGTAACAAACATGGTTACGACAGTATGTACAGTAAACACTGGAATGTCTTAAGGTTGAGAAATTTGTTTTTAAATTGGTAGCACAAAATTTGGAGAAATCTACTAACAAAATGCAAAGTTCAAAAGAGTATTTTAATGGTACCTTAATCATTTAAGTAGAAAATTAAATCACTTGTTTGGAAATTCACTTATATGACAGATGTTGACAATGTATTTTAAGGATTTTTCAAATTTTGTCATTTACATTGTAGTTTTATATAAACTTAACACAATTTTAACACCTTTACCATTAATCTTTTATGGCGTAGTACTTCATGATACATTTGTTCGGAAGGGCTTTTTTTTTTGTCTTCCTGAAGTTTGTGTGCTGTTCTATGTCTTTAACTTTACTTTTGATTGGCACCATATACAGTAGTTGTTACTATGCTAAGGTGCCATTAAACAATTGTACATATTTACTTTGTTATCTTCGTTCTTATTTAGAAAAAAAAATAAAATAAACATCCTGGTATAACAGCCTTTCAAGTTTGTACAAATGTTTCCAATCCACCATTAAATATGTTCTCCATTACTTAAAAATTGATTAAAAAGAAACTTTAAAACAACTCAGAAACTGCTAGGCAGAATTTGACAAAATTTGACAGTTAACATTCTGGTATGGAAGGCTTTTAAATTTGTACAAAGATATTGATTCACCATCAGATATGGCCACCATTATTAAAAATAGAAAATCTTTAAAATAACTTGTCAGAAATCTTACAACTAAATTTGACAGCATCCTGGTCTAAAGAACTTTTAGATTTGCACAAACAATGCCAGTCTGCCATTAAATATGGCAGCTGTTGCCAAAATTAGGACAAAACAACAAATCCTCTTTAAAAAAAAGGCCACTTAACAGATTTTGACCAACTTTGACACAAAGCATTCTGGCCCATAGAGATTTTGATGCAGATGTGCCATCAGATATGAATATTACAGTTTTTCTAGTAAAAAACTGAATGGGGTTTTTCTGCTGATTGCAAATGTTTCAATTTTTCTGTAGTTTTTGTACCTTGATCCACATTAAAAATCTTTAATACCAGAATGTTAGCTATCAGACTTGGTCAGATTCTGCATGGCAGTTTATGAGTTGTTTTAGAAAGTCTTTTTTTTTTTTTGAATCAGACCCACTGGGGCTCTTTGTTTATTCAATTTCTTCATGGCATGTATGGTAATAAGGTTGGACTAGTTATAGTCTCACACTGTCATTCACTTTGCCTTTATATGAGGTTTCTGCATAAGAGTTAACTAGTTCTTTTTTTAATTATATATCCATTTTATGTGGGACATCAAGGAGCACATTTTAAGTGCTGCAATGAGCTGTTCCATTCCAGTATATCTTGGAGGAGTCAGCTTCAACCTTTTCATTCCCCCCCAAAAAAACAATTTGAAATTAAAGATGAATACATGTACTGTTAAATATCTTGTTTACTACATAATTTGTTTACTCCCTTTCAACAATTTTTTTTTTTCGTATATACATGCATATAAGTCAAGTAAAACTGCAAACATCAAAGATCCTGATCTGCCATAGCATAATGTGCCTACAGATCAGGGTCTGTCTTGTTTGTTCTGCTGATTACTCCAAACAAACGGCATGGATCTAGATCTGCCATGCATTATGCTACAACAGACCTGGGTCTGCAGTTGGACTCGACTTATAAGCGAGTATAGACAGTACAATATTTTTTAATAGCAGTAAAGATTTTTGCCTTCTTTCCTTGGATAAATTGTAAGGTACATGCCTGAGCAGCAAAGGCACAGTCCAGTTCTACATTTTTTAACTCTCTATACAAGATTACTGGAGGGTGCTTAGGTCATATCCTAATGCAATGCAGACAGTTGATGTTGTTGACATGAATAAATTAAAGTTTTTATCTTTTCCTTCCACATACTTGCCTATACTGTGATAAAACTTGATAAATGCATGCATTCTGAAAGGTACTAGATAAATGTAGACGTACCCACATTGGATATTTAGGACTCGCATTTCATTCTAGAAACTTTCTTTTGTTTGTGTTTAGATTATTATTGTGACCAGGCTTAATGGACACTATACCCTTCAACTTAGAGATCATTGTGACCTACTTTTATTTAAGGGACTTAATAAATGCAAGTCGTTTTTGTAGGATTTGTGACTCAATAGTCAAATGTTTGTAAAAATACAAACTGTTTGTTTCATTGTCTTACAGAGAGAGACTGCAATGGTAACACATGTGGAAAGCCCCATCACATTATGGATACAAATTGTCAGTGATGAAAACACCAAAAAGATCTACAACATTACAGAACAGCTGAGTTCACTTTGTCCAGCAGCTAGAAAAATCACTGACACACCAGATCAAAATAAGGTTGGTACATGCCTGCAAATTGTAGCTATAACAGTTTACACACAGGCATAGCAGACTCTTGACATGTTTCCTTTGTTACGAGTTGAATTGTCTCTTACTAGAACAGACCTCAGTTACATAGAACACAAATCTTGAACCATAAAAGACTCGGTGTTTATATATTGAATACTTTGATGTAGCAAATATCCTGTTTTTATCATGTAGTCAGTACACTTTGCCTATAGTGTGTGCAGTTTAATATTTTTGATATTATACATGTGAACATATCATTTTATGTGATTCTGATTGGTCCAAATAAGCCCATGCAATTAATGAGCAGTATTCTCTTTACTGATTGGCTGCGATCATGGGAAAATTTTTTTAACCCCGCCTTCTGGAATTTTTTGTTTTCATTGAAAATATTTGGCCGCCATTTTTTGAATCGACACGCAAAAAAAAAATGGTCTCATCTGTTTCAATATTGCCAATTTATCCCCACAGGGGTTTGTTATGTCATGTATAACATATCATAACATGAAAAATGGCAAAACCCACAAGACAAGAACAATAACAACAAGTAAAACTACCAGTATTGCTTAGATGATAATGAGGGTGGGGGTGGGGATGCATGAGCGGTATATCTGTAGCATGTGTCCACCCTATATACAAGCTTGGTTTAAATGTGAACTTACTGAAGTAAGTAAACTCACCTTTGTTCACAGAAGAATGTAGACATAAACCGGTCTCCCCAACTGACAGAACTTATCCAACCACAGCATATTTACGTGGTAAATAGGTGATGCAAGTCTGACTCAGAGTTGTTTTCGTCTTCTGTACAATCTAATGTTCCAAATCAAATACTGCAAATTTCAGGTCACAAATACAATACAGTAAATCTGTGTATTTCTGCCTCCAGTAATCTTCTTTTCACAAAAATATTGCAACAATGTTATGTTTAGTTGTGGAATTTCAACATAAACACTGTCACTGTGTTGTGTTGGCCAACTCAAACTGGTACTGTGCACTGTGTCAAACAATGTGACATCACATGCATTGGACATTTTGTGTTGACAAATGTTTTGTCTTTTGTAAAATGTTCTGTTTATTTGGATGGACGATTATTCTTTGATTTATAGCTATCAAAAATGTATAATATACTTTTACTATTTCATTTTTGTTTGTTACTATTTTTTACACACAACAAATGAACGGTACAGCGTCTGTCAGAATGAACGAAATTATTCATTCTTCTTTCTATCTAAATAATTTCTACTGAAATAAAATTATGTGATAAAAAGAATCTCAAATGGGTAATGATTTAATATAAAATTTATGAAACTTGTTAAATAATGTCCAGCTTTTGCTCGCCAAGGCTTGCAAAGCTGGCCATTATTCAACTCGTTTCATAAATTCAGTATTAAATTGTTACCCATTTGAGATCATCTATTAATGAAGGGTTTCATGAAAAATTCACATGGATCTGAAATGTAACTAGGAGCCACTGATTCAAGGTGTCATGGATATTGTGATACACTCTCTGTCTTTTCATCCACCCTTCTGTCTATCTCTTCATTTCCACAACACCTTCAGCTTCTTTGTAGGAATTCATGAAACCTTGTAGCTGCTACTGTGGTTACCATTTGTGAGAAGTGACATTTGCTCTCTGTTGGGGTCCTTCAGAGGTGATCAAAGGTCAGACAAACAAAAATTTCAGTCATAAAGACATTTAGAATATATTCTGATACTACTTGACAAGTGCAACCATAGCAGGAAGGTGTATCATATATGTGACAGATTTTGCATTGTGGCCACAGGGTCACTGTTGAGGGGTAGGGGATAGGTGAGGGAATATGCAGTGAAAAGCATGAGAATGTGTTAGGGTGAGTCATTGCTTTGAAATGGTAATGTTGATTTTCTGACCGATGACATTATTATCAACATTATTAAAAAGCTTTGTGTTCTTAAAACTCAGAGACAATGGTTATACTGATAGGCAGATAGTTGCAGGTGAGTCACCAGGTTTTGCAGAACTTGTTGTAATAACCCACTATACAGGTAGGGATATGTAGTAAACCTTGTTCTCAATCCATCTGTCCATCTACCCATCCTTCTGTTTGTCCTATTCTTAGTGCAACTAGTTCCACAGTTTTGATGAATTGTCATGAAAATTTGTTAGCATTATGGTCATTACTTGACATGTGCATATTGACAAATCACTGCTTTCTTTCTGCCATTGTTGTTAGAGTTATTGTCCATCTTGTCTTATAGCTTAATACTGTGTCTGACTAATCTCTTACAGTTTTTAATGGATTGCCATGAAATTCTGTATATATTTCAGTTATCACCTAAAGATGTTCATATTGGCAAATCAAGATGTTTTTTCAATAATGTTTTTCCAGTTGTTGCACCTTTTCTCCCGTAGTTTAATTCATTGTATGTCATGTTAGCTGTACTAGCAAAGCATTGTTTAGCTCTCTCAGCCATAAAGCCAAGCAAGCTTACAGTCTGGTCCTGCAGGTGTTTTCTCCCATGTGTTGACCATTCACAGTTGCTGTTTACAACTTTCTCAGAAATCATTAAACAGAATTTGACCAAGTTAATAAAAATAGAAAAAACCTTTAAACAGTTTCTTTTCACAAAATGAAAGTGCAACAAATCAGAAACAAAACATCCTGGAATGAATTTATTTAAATGATGCTGATCCATAATGATCAATAGCCACAGTTACTAAAATGGGAGAAAACCTTAAACCAATTTGTAAAAAAAAAAAATGCTTAGCAGAATTTGACCAGATTAGATGGAAAGCATCTTGACATGAAAGTCTTTCATATTTGTTCAAAAGCTGCTGAACTGCCTTCAGATACGACCACCATTGCTAAAAATAGAAAAATCTTGAAAGAACTTGTAATTTAAAAAATCGTTCAGAAGAATTTTGACAAATTTGATTGAAAACATCGTAGCATGAAAGTCACTACATTTTTCTCAAAATGATGCCAATCCACCATCAGATATGGCCACAATTACTAAAAATGGAAAAACTTTTAAGCTTCTTCAAATATCATGCAACAGAATATCACAAACTTTATTGAAAGCATTCTGAAATATAAAACGTCAGTTTTCCACGTCATTAGGAGAAGTGATTTTGTCCAGACATTTGTTTCTCCAGATAACTGCTCTGGTTAGATGTCACTTTCCCCATTGATTAAAAGCTCTGTTGGCGTCCAAAATAAAATTTTTGGAAAATACTTTTGTAAGAAATGTCTGCTTGTTTTCAATAAACCAGAGATGTTATTGCAACAGAAAAGATGTGTCTATTATGTAGACAACTCAATAATAACGCCTGTGGAAGACTCAGTTGTAAATTTCAAATAGCTGTATGCATGAATTAAACATTTCTTATATCATTGCTTGTGATTTAGAGTGTATCATCGAGCCAGAGTGCCCAATTTTGTGTTTCTATGATCACAGGGACATGAAGAGCCCAGTACAATACTGAAGATGGCTGTTGAGTGTGAGGCTCAGTCCTGTGCAATCAACATAGACAAATTTTCCATCGGTGTTTTGTTTATACCTCTAGCCAATGTAGAAGAGATTTAAACCAATAGTTTAGAGAGGTACAGATTGTATTAGAGTATTTTACAATGTGATAGGGAATTTTCAAACAACTGTACTATTCATCTTCAAATAAATATTTTGAAGATGGGAAGGAATAAATATTACTTGTAAAATGAGAGAAATGGATGTTTAAATTTAGTTGTAAAAATTTTCATTTTAATTTTCTGCCAAATGATCAAGACAAATCTCCATTTGCAATATATTTTTAGTTTGCATAACATTTCTAATGTGTCCATTAACATACATAAAAGGTCTGCCAGATTTAATGCTGAGATGTTAAGAAATTTAATGTAAACCCTTGAATTTAAAATTTTAATTGCTGCTAAAATTATTCAAATAACTGTCTGAAAGTTTAAAACCTTCTTCCAAATCTTTCTAGTCTACGTAAATTGGATTATTTCTTTGCAGACTTATGCAGCTAACTTCTCAGAGGATGGCTTGTGGTATAGATGTCAAGTGAAGCAGTTCTTTGGAACAGACAGGGTAGGTTCCCTTCACTGTTTTATTCCCATTTTGTAAATGTCTTCAAAGTTTACTCTTGCCAAATCTAATTTATATGGATTTCTTTTGTACATTAGCAGAAGTTGGTGGAGACACTGAAAGTATGGTATAGGCTTGTTTTAGTGTCCAAAAGGCCATGATCATTGAATAAAATTAAATAAAAACAGGTTTTGTAGAATAACGTTTGTTCTGGAGTAAGGTCCTTGACCAAAATGTGTTGATAGTTGAACTTGGGGTAATAAAGAAACCAATAGATTTTGAGTTGTAAAGGTAATAAGTCATGGTTATGGTAGGTCCAGTAAGAAAATAATAACTCGTGTCATCGTTTATCTTTTGGTGTATTTACATTGCATTGGTTATTAACTCTGCTATTCATAGTCCAGAAAAGCTTCTGGTATAGCCTGTTGTCCATGGTCTATCATCTTATTGCTACTCCGAAACTACTTCTAGGATTGCCCTGAAACTTTATACACATATTCATCCCAAGATCTGTTTGGTTCATCCATTATGGCCACCACAGCTGCCAGCTTGAAAATGTTTTTATTGCAACTTCTGAGTGGATGATGTGTAATATCGACATGAGGTTTTCACCAGAAGATTTCTTATGATGTCTATTTGGTCTTAAGTGAAAATGGTGCCGATCTGATGTCCAAAATGGCCACCACTATAGCCATCTTGAAAATCTTGTTATCGCTACACCTCCTGAATGCAGACTTATCAGAATGGGGTTTTCATCAGAAGACTTATGGTGTCAGGTTGGTTGTGTATGAAAATTATGCTGATTTAACGTCTTGAAAATCAAGCTACTCCTTGAGAATCGATGGTTATATCAGTATAGGATTTTCACCAAAAGATTTCTTACTATATCTAGTTGGTCCTAAATGAAAATTGTGCACAACAGACATCCGTTATGGCTGCCACAATGAACATTGAAAATCTTGTCATTAATTTTCCTAAATGGATGGTCATATTGACATGGGGTTTTCAACAGAAATTGTCTTATGGTGTCTGGTTTGTTCTGAAAGAAAATCCACAGTGTCACCACTGTTTTGTAATTTTACTGATGTCATTGTCTCTGCAGGGTTCCCACGTTATTGGGAAATCATGAAAAAGTCAGGAGAAATGATAATTTTTTCCCGACTGTGAAAAGTCCTTGAATTTCGCAAATATTGATAAAAGTCAGGAAAATCCCGGGAATTTTCCACCACCACTTGACGCCAGAAACATGTAACTGAGTCATAACTAAACTGATCGTGAGTTAAATTTACAGAGTTCAAAGCAGAATATTCGGAGGGTGCAGTATGGATCATTTGGGTGCTTGCAATAAACATATATGCTGAGTCAATCCAAACGCTCAGTGGATTAGATTCGTCTAGTGGACTTTTATTTTCAAAGTCAGCTCAATATCTGTATCTTTCCTTACATGGAAGGTATGAAAACCAGTCTAGCATCTCAAGAGGCCAACATGGTGGTGGCAAATCGTAACCGCTTACCGGATGGTCTAGCAAACTTTAAACATTGTTAGATCGAGTGATACATGCATGAAATCGATATGAAAATTACTTATTTTCTCAGAAATTGTGAGTATTAAAATTGTTATATCTTTAATCTGCTGAAACAAGATAAAATCATGGCATTGAGGAAATGTGACCTGGTGCTCGCGATTTGCATTGCTAGTCACATGAGTACACAAATGTAACAACCCACATTTTCAAATGTTGTAGAGAAAAAAATAAAATTAAAGTCGTATACTGGTTGTAATAAAAATACAAAAACGAAAGAACACAAAATTTTCCATCTTTATATATTCCAAGAACAACTTCTGGAGTTTTGTTGTATCACTTGACTACCACGTTGACATGTGCTGTCTGCTTGATAAATCAGACGGGCCAGATTGCTGGTTTTTACAAAAAGTAATCTGACTTTAATTTAATATAATTGAATTTCTGTACAACAACATTAAAAAAGAGTTTGTTGTTGATATCACATAACTATTGGACTTCCGATGTCGTCGTTTGAGATTTGTGAAGTTTTGTGACTAGTAATGCAAGTGGTGAGTACTGGGTCAGGTTTCATCTATACCGTAGTTTCGGCTAGTTGGTCAGTGGATTAAAGACATTACCGATTATAATACTTGCCATTTCTGAGAAAATAAATAATTTTCCTATTGATTTCATGCAGGTATAAGTCGATATAACATAAGTTTAAATTTTATAGGCCCGCTGGTAAGCGACTACCATATGTCGCTACCGCATGGTGGCAGAAAATTTTCGATATGCAATTGCAATGACCCCACACCCCAACCTAAATGTCCAAATATGAAAAATGGGGTGAGAATATTCGGAGGAAACCCGGCTTAGATAATGGACTGCTATTCGTTTTAAGCCAAATTTGTACTCCAAATTGTTGAATCTCAGAGCTGAAATGAGAAATTGTCGTCCCTTGTATTACATATTAGAAAGCAATACGATCCCGTGTATCAATACAGGTTTGGGGACTGGTTTAATAAATTACAAGAAGACAAGTTGGTTTTATAGAAAATTCGGTCTTTGTTTATACAACAGTATATAATTTTGAAGGTCTTTTGTCAAAATTTAAGTCAACCCTTTTTGAAAATGTTTTTAAATGATGGATTTTTAACCAGATCATCTTAAGGAGATTAGGTTGTTTGAAATACCTTATTTGGGATTTCATTGGCGCAGATAAATTTAGGGTTAAACTCTTTTCGTTACAAGACAAGATTCTAATTATTTGTGTTTATTGTTTTTTTTTTAATATACTGTAATAGGAAATATTTACTTTCTATAAAATGCATATATATATATATTGCTATAGAATTCTTTCGAATTAAAGGTTT
The DNA here is from genome assembly GCA_016617855.1 of Megalonaias nervosa. Classification (NCBI taxonomy): domain Eukaryota; kingdom Metazoa; phylum Mollusca; class Bivalvia; order Unionida; family Unionidae; genus Megalonaias; species Megalonaias nervosa. Next base: position 110,187 of record JAECUM010001783.1, read on the forward strand.
GAAAGGAAACAAAACTAATTTATGTTCATTATGTTGTTCCCACTTGGCAACATAATGCAAGTCAGCAAAATAAAGTTAGAATTTTTTTTCTATTCATTGAAATGACTTTACATGCCAATTATAGGAATGTAATCAGACTTGTTTCGTGTGATACATTTTGTGGTTTTGTACATGATCATCTTTTCTGACTTGGATGTTTTGGAGAGTCTTGAAAGAGAAACATTTTTAGATTTTGAAAATACATGTTTTATAATTGAAAATGTTCTTTAATTCCATTCAGTAATAATCATATGTAAACCTTGAAAAAATTAATTTCGTCCTGGAAATGACCTAGAAATTTATCTTTACAACAGCATGGGAACCATGTCTCTGGCATTTCCATTTGTTTTGCATATATTATCCTCAGGTAATAGATTTTCTCTTAAGAAACTCAAAGAGTCTGAAATCAAGAGAAAAAATATTCCATGTCAACTCAGGCATCAATCCTGGTCATCTTGTCTCCCACAAATTATATGAGACTTGTATTTTGTCAGTAAGGTTGCTGACACACAGGCATCAAGTCTGACAATTTTGTCTCCCACTTTGAATTTGGAACTCACGCCTGTAGCCATTGTATACATTAATCCATTCCCAGTCTTTAAATCCAGATTTAATTTTTTAGCTGTGTATATTGCATAGAGAATAATGGTCTTTTAAAAGGAATCGTCTGTTCATCAAGTCTATTCTTTTTGTGGCTTATAATTTTCTAGATATTTTAGTTGTCATTTATAACATGTCATACATGACACAACTTGTGTAGTTCAGGTTGGTGTCTTGGTGGAGTTTGACGGGTCTCGCTTACAAGAAAATAGTTGGACAGCTTTTGAGAACATAATCTAGTCCTAAAACATTGAATACTGGTATCTGGAAAGGTGATGTACATTGGTGAGAATGTTCTGAGTCCTGTGGGACTTGGAATAGACTCTTATATCCCAGGAGAGTATGGAATCTTTAATTCCTCAATCCCAAGAGGGTATGGGATTTTTCTCTTCCCTAGAAAAGAGTACTTCTACAAGGGGAGTTTCATTCAGAATCCTGACCAGTGACCTGAATCCCAACAGTTGTGAAAATTTTACCATCAAGGCCTGTTCAATGTCCAGTAATGTGCAATTTTCTTAATTTCATGAACCCAGTGCTCCACACTTCCTTGAAAAAACATCCCTGGTTGTGTATGGCATGAATAAGATGTTAATATTGTTATGTTCACATCACACATGCAGGATGCAAACATGGCATACCATATTTTCTAGTGGACTATCCGGTTCCATATTGGACTAAAATTTTTGGACAAAGCGACTTCTCTTCCCCTGCTAGTCACTTAGCCATTTTATTTAACTTTGAGCCAGATAATATACCAACAAAAGAAATACTTATTGAACTTTATGTAAATATTGAAAAAATTTCTTAGTTTCATTTCTGCCAAAATGTTGCATAATTTTGTTTCTACAGCTCATTTGCACAACTCACCTCAGTCTATATGAGTTTTAGTCTTGGCTTAACCAACATGGGTATGTGAGAAAGCTTTCCAGTAGCTTCCCATGGGATTGGTGGTTCTTTCTGGGATCTTCCTCCACTAGATATACTAGCCAGCATGTATAGCTCATCATGTGCTGAAGAAGGCATTAAACCCCACAAAAACCAAGCCTTTATTTGCAGAAGATAGTAGCCTTACATTCCTATCATAGTATATGCCCACTTTTCCTGCCTTTACAATATCAAATAAACTATCAGCCTATAAACCTCCTTTGAGTAATAATTGTGTTTGTGCTACAAATGCATGGAATTTCACTGACTTCTTTTTTCTTGTACATTAATCATAATTGAAGATATAAATAGCCATTAAACTGACATAAAGGCTGAACAAAACAATGAAAATAATGTGTTTAAATTGTTTTACTTTGGTTTTGTAACCTGAAATAAACAGAGGCGAGTTGATATTCTCAGAATACATCTCCATTCAATGACCAAAGTTGGGCATGTGAAAAGATGGACATAAGAACAGTTGCAATTAACTTCATTTCTTCTGTGTATTGGGGTGCAGTGACAGGCAGTGTGGTGACTATTTTGCCTGAATTGCCCCCAGCCGTCTTCACTAGCCAGGTTCTGATATGTTAACCCTATCTACACCTTGGTGGATCAATTAGATATTTCTTTGCTTCGGATCTGTGACTTTCATTGGATGCGGCAGCAATCCACCGCATCCAATCAAAATCAAGTTGGTCAAATTTGAATACAGTTCCTGCATGATCAAGACAAGTGGAGCACACAACTGGAATGGATTCGTAAATAAGCAATTTGAACACTTGGTCGGTATTTTTACAAATACATCCAGTGGCCTAGTGGTTAGAGTGTCTCCCTTGGATGTGGGAGGTTATGGGTTTGAACCACGGCCAGGTCATACCAAAGGCTTATAAAAAATGATACAGCTGCCTCACTAGGCACTCAGCATTGAGAGGTTAGTGTTAGGACTGGTCAGCCTGGTGTCAGGATAATGTGACTGGGTGGAACATGATGCTGCATGTCTGCAGCATGATGCCCCAGTGTTAGACATCGCTGTAAACTGCCACACTGAAGACATCGTAGCACTATGACTGAAATTTTTTTAAAGCTACATAAAAAATCCAAATCACACACACAATCACACACACACACACACCTGTAATGGCTTATGTCTGGTACACAGTCATACTTTCAATGTTAAACTTACAAAGTATCCTTTTATGTCAATTGCCTCCACCATTTTCGGCCTTTGTACAATGCACTGCAGTTATACGCTATTGGTTAATTGGCATTACATACTAAGGGAGGCAACTCATGAAATCTAATGAATGTTGCTAATACCTAGCATGGTAATATCTGATTGATCCACCAAGGTGTAGATCGGGTTAACATATCAGAACCTTAGCTAGTGAAGATGGCCCCCAGGACGAATCCTTGATTAGGCCCTAATTAATATTTAACTGAAAATTTGAAGCACTTTGTTACTTTGACCACTTGAATGCCTTTTCCCAGTAAAAGACTATTGTTACTATTACTTTGTGCAGTTCAAGATCCAGTACATAGACTATGGGAACACCGAGGAGGTTTTAAGCGGCAGCTTGGTTGAGATACCACACAATCTGGCCTGTATCCCAGGCCTGGCAGAAAAGGTTATCCTCAACAATACCAGACCAAAGGACCTTAGTGACAAAAAGGTATGGTTTGTCCAGAACTTTAAAACACTGTGCATTCTCATTGATTTCTCAGGAATAAATCAATAATCTTTTTTACTTCTTGGTTGATTTGAATACTCAACAAAAAATGATTAGTCTGTGAAAAATATTTAATGACATGTTGCTGTGATTTTTTTGTTCTAATGAAATGTCCTTGTTGTTTTGCAAAGCCCCCCAAGAATAGTATCTGTGAAGGTTTTAATTTAGTCTAACTTGAAATATCCCAAGAAACTGTCAACTCCAACTCATCGAAGATGCTATACTTCATTATAAGTCTATCTTAATACATGCCAACCATTACGCTTTGGCTTAATCATTACTCTTTTTTCACTGAATTACATCTTACGCTCGCTGTATGTGGATTATGCTTTTCTGGTACTTTAAAAAATAAAACTAAAGCAATAAAAGTTGTGTTTGTAATTTATATTATCATCTCTTTAATTCCACTCATCATAAAAAATTGAGAATATTCTAAAAAGAAAGACTGCTGCATAAGAATAGCATAAGAGTTAATTTGCCGATCGTAGAGCTCTGTGTACCTTAGTTTTCTATTTATAGCAACTACATGATCCATTCCCAAGAAAACAGACGGGATTCTTTAATTTGAAACTGTGCCTTGTAGATTCATTATATTGATAATGAATTTAGGTAGTGGACCAGTCTGTTCTTTTAAAGAAAATGGCATCAGATATTTAGCGAAATGAGCTTTACAGGTTGACTTGTGGATGAAATTTCTTAGAGCAGATGGTCATGGTAAACTTCAAAACATGTCCGATCAGAAAAAGGATAATTCAGCACCACTTTAGCAATATGTAAACAAGAATATGAGAGTGATGCAGTACAGAAATCGGATTGAGGACATAATCTGTGGGACTCACAATCATTTGGCAAAAGTTAGAAAAGCTGACCAGTTAAAGTGAGTGTTGAATATAAATAATTTTTCAGTATGTATTATTGTTTGTGTTCTGATTCTAATCCACATGGATTTTGCCCATTTGTACCAACTATTTTGATGTGCAAATCCAGGTTCGTAGTAAAAATAAATTACATTTTTCATACAGTGTACTGTAATTATGGCATGCAATATATTAGCTATGATGTTGTAGCCTCAGCAATGTTGGGGTACTAATGTTAGTAATATTAATGTTTAGTAATATTTATGGCACATTTTTGCCACTTACATTAGCAAAATTTACATTTTATTCATCTGTCAGAGTTGGCATGTGTGTATCTTGAAAAAAAAATACTCCAAGAAACTGTCAACTCCAACTCCTGGTACATGCAGTAATTCATTACAAATCATCATTAGTAATGAAAATGTGCAGAAATGAAACATGTTTCTTTATTTCTCACATCTTACAAAAATGAACCTCAGCTGCATCTCTGCTTACAAAAATGAACCCGAGCTACAACTCTGCTTTTGCATCTCTGACACTTCTTTGAGTTCACTTAGCTATAGGCCGTGTAATCTTATATTATGACTTTTTTTATGCATTGTCTGTCTGGCTAAATTTTGACATCTTTAAAACTGCTGGATCATTTTTATCAACATTTGAAACTTATGTCTTATGACAAAGTTGTGCTTTTTGGTGTGTTTTTTTTTTAAACACCTATGTGGCATCAATAGAAACAAGGTATAAAAATGTATTTTGGATGTATCTTCCCAAAACCAAGATGGTTTTTGTTGGAATGTTCTACAGGACATGTGCTACTAGGGTTCCCACACCCTCCTGATTTTTAAGAAGGTACTGGTATCCAACTGGAATTTGAATTCATATCCTGGAAACCTCCTTGAAAATTACAATTTCTCATAAAATGTCCTGGAATTGATTTTAAAAGGCTAAACTAGAAGTTTGTTTTTCATTAAAAGTCCCTTCTTTCTACTGGAATTCTGTTTTCTGTTTATTTAGATCCCACTTGTACAAACACTTTGCTCTCACTCTTCAGTAGTTATCAGTGCATGCCAGTGGGACAGCAGATTGGTCTCAGTTTGTAATTACTTATGTCTGATGTTAGAAGGGTCTCAGAAAGCTATCTTTCACAAGATAGAATTAAGTTGTTAAAAAGTTATTGTTTTATTATCCCTTGCCTTTGTGAAGAAAAGGGGTAACATAGTATCCAAGCTTCTGTCCATTAGGCCATTTGACAGTTGCATTTTCCCTTTCACGCTATAACTTTACAGCCTTTGAGATTTAGGGATGAAACATAGTACACTTAAACATCATCACTAGAATGTCACATACAACATTGGGTTATATTTAAGGTCAAGGTAAATGACTCAGTGTTTTTCGTTTTCTATCATACTTTCCCTTATACTCTTAAACTTTAAAGCCATTTGAAATTGAGGAATGAAACTTTGGAAATTTGTATAACATCTCGGACATGTTTTGCATAGCACAATAGAGATTCTGTCTTCGTGGTCAAGGTCATTGCATAAGATTGCATTTTCTGTCATTTTTTTTCATTTATGACTTTAAAGGGATGAAATTTGGTATAACTATATATATCATCTCTAAGAAGTGTATCACATACCAAATTGAGAGACCTAGTTTCAGGGTCAAGGTCACTGGTCAGTAGGTTTCAGTCACATGTACGATAACTTTCTAACTTTACAGTTGTTTTAAGATAAATGGATGAAACTTGGTATATGTGTATATTGTCACTAGGATAGGCGTTGCATTGCACATGATGTTTTATCCTTGAGGTAAGGGTTCACTATTTTATGGTTCCTTTGTATCATGAAAACTGTTTGAGGTATAGCAGTAGCAGTGAACCATGGTAAACTTGTACGTCTCAGTTTGATGGCATCTCGCGTATCATAATCAATGTATTATCTTCCATCTCAAGGTCACTATTAAACCTTTTTATCCATTTTTCAGCACATTTCCAATTGTCTTTAAGATAGTGCAATGGAACTTAGATCCTTTGGATGTTTGGCCACTAACTCTGCAGATCTTTCTTAAAGGTCATATTCAGATTTTATACTTGCAAACCTGTCAGTATAGAGAGATTTTTTCAACCTCATTGTTTTGCTTTGGATGGTTTCCCTTTTTACTTCATGTTTTGTATTTACATATACTACATACAGTTCTTCATTGGCTAAAAGCAAGTTTAGGACTTTGCCTTTTTATAAATTCCATACCAACATCTCTTCAGGTATCATGAATTTTGTATTTATTTATTTTTTCAATTTGTAATTACTGTAATATTTTTCCTTCTGTGCATATTAGATGGATGGCAATAATGATTGGTTCATTCTTTCAGGGTATAGAATTCCTGAAGCGTTTGACAGATGGACAGATGACTCAGGTCATCAAGACCAAACAACTGACAGATGGAACTGGTTACTATGCTCATGTCTTCATTGCTGGCAAGTCCCTGGCTGAACTTGCAGTACAGGAAGGATTTGCCACCTGGCGTCCATTGATGGGAAGTAAACCTTATGATGGTTCTTTCTCAGCTCCTGTCGACTTTACAGGCCCACCTGGTGGAGCTGGGGACAGACCAGTGTTTCATCAGTCAGGCAAATCAAATGTTATAGTTGGGTAAGTCCAGTCTTTTCTCATTTTTGTGCTCTGCTTTTTTTATATATTTGATGGAATGCTTAGTATCTGCATTTGTCTATTTTTCTGTCCATCCATCACAATTTCTCTTTGACTCTCTAATTTAAAGCCATTTGTGATTAAGGAATGAATTTGTTATACTCATTCATTACCATTTGGAGGTGTGTGATGAACCATTTTGAGGGATCTTAACTTGCAGATCACAGCTCACATTTTAAATTTTTCATTGCTCTTTTCCTTCTGCTCAATAACTTGAATGGTGTTTGAAATTGATTAAGGAATGTAATTTGGTATACTTGTACGTCAGTGTGTCAAGAAGGTGTGTCATGGTTTACATTGGAGGTCCTGTGTTCAAAGTCAAGGTCATGAGTCATTATTTTACATTTTAATCAAACTTTTCCTTCTGTTCTGTAACCTGAGCTATTTGATATTGAGGTATGAAACTTGATATAATTATTCCACATCACTAAAAGGCATGTCACATTGGCAGATACTATGTTCATGTCATTATTGTATTATATTAATATGTGAAGTTATGGACCATGCCCTTAAGGTAGTCGATAAAGTCTTGTAGCTTATTTCTTTTTCATACTCATTAACAGGTACAAGTGAGCTGATTTTTTAAAAATATTTCTGGAAACATATTTGTGGCGTGGCAGTGGTGGATTTGGATCTTTCCCATGCAGAGTAAGATGGCTATTTACATCTCTGTACACAGTTGTTTCCCTTTTGCAAGAATTTGTAGATGTCCAGGTGAAGGACACCTGACAATTGATTTAAACTTTCAAGTGTCACTCTTTCAGGAAATTTTTGGTTGAGGGTTCTTCAGCCTTTTTCCATTCATAGACTGTCAGTATGTGCAACAAGAATTTTTGTGCTTTCTAAGTGAGCCATATTTGTGTTCCATATCTGACAGTTGTAAAAGTCCATAAGCCCACCTTTATTTTGTCTGGACCTTTAGAGATGGCATGCAAGAAGTTTCCCCCACTAGAGAGCTTGTTGATAAAAAAATAGGAAGTACTGACACTGAAGCCTACAATTTACTAGCCATACTATTGATGTAATAGGCAGAGAAACTTGGACTGGGATGCCAACACCCAGGCAACAACAAATGACAGTTGCCTCAGTTTTTAAAACAATATTGCAACGTGTATGAGCACAAATCATATACTTCAGAAGCTCAATCACATGCACTCAGCATTAGATAGAGCTGACATAGCTAACAACACTAGACTTTTTGGTTATTAAAGTACATGCATAATTTGTACCATCAATATTTTAAGACAAATATGGCATTAACACAGTGATAAAAGAGTGGTAAAATTCAACATTGATCTATGTCAGTTTGGATAACATGTGAACCAAACACATAACCAGCTGTCCCTTGATAAATGCAGTTAGCAAACTGTCAGCATTTGATGTGTTCAGAGCCTATCAAAGTTCAAAGATGCTAACTACCGGTAAATTGAAAAACAATGGAATCCATTTTTTGGCCTGCTTTACGTTCAAACCAGCTTCAGCCACCAGTCTTTAAAATCAATAAAGACCACAGAGAAGAATTAAAATCACGTTTCCCCAACTGGTATACTAAACAGGTTATGGAGACCATCAGGGAAAAGGAAGATGTCACTGCTTAAGATCAGTATATTGTATCACTGGACCATAAAACCTGTCAATCAAGCTGATTCTTGCAGGATGGATAATTCTGGTTCACCAGGAAATTTGTGAAAGACTGGATCTAATTATACAAAAGCTTTGAAAAAGCAGGACCTGTTAATTCAACAATTTCAGGATTATTTACCTGACTGACATTGTGTGTACCAGCAAACTTGATTGACATGATGTTGATTCATTTGTTTTGTCTGAAAATTAGTGAAGTGTGTTTTAATACTCTGTTTCAATCAAGTTATATATCTAGTGGTTCATTAGTGATTGTGCTTAAATCAACAATTCTAGTATTTTACAGTCATGTTCATAAGGATTAAGCAAACTTGGGTGAAATGATACATGCTTTTGTGTGGACTGAAATTGTTTGACAGCAGTTTCAGTTACATGAAGAACTGATTGGAATAAGTTCTTTCTCACATTTTCAGTAATACTAGTGTTTGAATAACTTACGCTTTTTCTCATTTCTCTCATTTGATACTTATCTCACATCATATTGATTTAAGGCAGTGAGTGGAAATTGCAGCTTCCAGATACCATATAGATTCATGTGCATAAAAACAAAATGAAATGCTTTATGATTCTGTTTTTAAAGGGTTCAAAATTTTTAAGTTTCCTAAACAAAGTGAGTTTCAATGTTGTTAATGGTAATGATGAAGGAAAAGCAAAATTTCATGTCAAGACAGTTGAGGAGTTGTATGAAAACTTTGATAACTGTAAAATTAAATGATCATCAGCATTACATCAAGCCAAGATGTGATTGCATGAGAGACAGAGCAGTCATGCACGTCGATTCCAATTCTCATTGAAGTAGAATCACGTGTGTGGTATAAAGTGTTTGAATATGTAAGTAGGTTATTATTTTTCTTTTCCCTTGTACATCAACTTAAAATGGAGTTACATTTAGTTGTGATAAAGAGGTCAACATTGACACTTGTAGTCTCAGTTTATTAAATGGCATATTTGCCCTTGACCAGAGATGTCAAAACATTGGGAAATTTCTTCCAGGTACCCATCAGTCCTAACTATTGGTTATCTGGGCACTCAATCAAAGGGAAATTGTATTAATGTGAACCTGAACTGCTTTGTTGTAGGTTCACACATGCTATAATTTATTACTAATATAAGTGGTAAAAGTTTAATCTGAGCATAAAAGAGCAATCTATATATTACTTGCCATAATTGCAGAAAATGTATGAAAAACGTACACATTTATTTTATTTAACATGCATTTAGTTTTGCTAATTACCTGGATCTACAGTTAAAATTTTTTCCACAAATCAGCTAAATCCATGTGGATTAATAGTTAGTACAAGGGTATAGACACAAAAGAAATTGATAAATTATTGATGCACAACACTCACTTTAACTAGTCTACATGTCTACACTACAGTAACTTTCGCAAAGTCATAAAGTCCACAAATGATGACTGTTGTAGTATCCTCAACCGCCATGGTTCATCCCTTAACGTCGGTCTGGTGCAACATGGTTCTAAGTTTAACAAAATCCCTCTCCTCTAGCATTTTTCAGTCATATAACATCAAACAGTCACATCGATACAGTCTGTTTTTATTTTAATGATATCTGGTGCCATTTATTTTCAGTTTAGACTGGTCTGCTATGTATGTAGTATCAAAAATAGAATAAATCTATGACAAGTGGTTTTACATTCAAGAATCCCATCTGTTTTCTTGGAACTGTTGCATGTAAAATTACCATATTTACACACATGGTCAATTTTTATTAGAATTTTTTCAGTTATTAAATAAAGATTTCTCTTATAGTTAAATATTTCAGTGAAAAATTTGAGTACGTATGGTTGTCGATTTTGTTGATACTTTCCAAACATGGTGTAAGGAGTGCATGTTATGGTAACCAAGTTTTTGTGTTGCCTTTGCAGTGAAAAAAATATGTCTTGGGTTTCCCGCTAATAAAATAGGTCCAGTAAACAAACTTGTGAACAGCGGCCCTGACTTGAATAGCTAATACTTGCTCCAGGGCCACAAACTTGAGGCAAAAATGGCATTAGTTAAACCTAATTATATATTGTGCTTTCTTTTATTTGAATTGTAGTATGTATTTAAATTTGATTTCATTGAATATTTCTTAATCAATACTTAATGTCGCTGTTGACGAAAGGTGTTCACCTAGTTAATGTCATCAGGATATCAAAACGAGCATGTTTAAGTTATGAGAAAAATGGCGCATGAACCATGGACAGGCACGAAGTTAGGAAGGTCAAGCTTTAAATATCAGCATTGATTCTTAAATAGGTCGCACGAGAGGGGAGAGAAGTGTCCTCCCATGTATTATTATATAGTACAATTATGACAAGTAAATTGTAAGCAACCATACAAGCCCCTGTGATGATGAATAAATGGGCACACAACATGAGCCTCAAACTGTAATCATTCTATGTCTTGATCTGAACTTGGAATACTTTTTTTTTTTTACGGGTACCCGGTTGTTTATTTTATTACCCGGGTTATTATCAATGGGTAAATACCTGATTATCAATTGGCATCTTTACCCATGACAACCTCATTTTTGATGCACTCAGTTGCGTCTTCATGCCTATAATAGCTGTACAAATAATGGTATTCTACAATTAAATTTCAGCTTAAGTGATTGGCTCGTTTACATATTTTTGGGCGATCATCACCATATTTGGTATTGTAGTGTAGAGATCACTTTAAGCATTTTTGAAGGAAAATATGGATTATCTTTAAGATTTTGAGATGTAAAATAATATGAATATATTCAGTAATAGAGTAATACATTCTGTTGTCAACAAAAATCTTTATCTTATAAAATGATGTTAATATTAGAACTGGGTCATGTTCAAAGACAAGTTTCTAGCAAGATTTGTCTCCCAATGCAGTTCATGTACTTGATGGAAAGACTCATAGTTCTTGACCATGTACCTTCACCCAAGTTGTGGATGGCTTACACTTTGGGTATGAAGGATGCTGATTGACTTTGGGGTAAAAGGTTAAAGGTCAAGGTTATTTGGGCTTAGAAGAAAAAATTAGTATTGCACAATAGCTGTAATTCTAGATGATGTGTCTTTAACAAAGTTGGTGGAGGTCTTGCACTTCTGGTATGTAAGAGTCCGATTTATATTGGGGTCAAAAGCTCAAAGGTCAGGATGAATGTGACTCAAAGAAATAAAGGAATGCACACAAATAACTTTTGTTATTGAGCAAGTTCCTTGACCAAACTTTGGATGGCTTTCACTAAGGGAAATAAAGAAACCTTTAGATTTTGGAGTCTAATAGTCGTAGGTCACAGTCATGATAAATCTAATAGGAAAATATATGTATCTGCACAGTAAGATGAGTTAAGTCTGATACCTTGCCCTGAGGTCTTGGTCATTGAGAACAGTGATGCTCAGCTATTGCCTACATAGAGGACTATTAACATGGGATGGGCATATAATGTGCCGTTCATTGTACTCTTGTTCTTTCAGTCGAGAGGATGGTGGAAAAGAACTGAAAGCAGAGTTGACAAAAAAGAAGCGGGAGCTAGAGAGAGTGAAAAATGATAAGGATGTTGCTGTTATGGAAATGGGATTTCTTAAATCAAAATTGAAGGTAAGATTCATTGAAGACAGATGCATTTTGACAGTGTTAGTGTGGTAGACAAAACATTCTGTAGCATTATTTGCCATTAAAGATTTGTCAATATCTTTTATGTACATTGTCATTCGTTTCCTCCAGCTCGCACTATCACAGGATTTTTTGTGCAAAAAATTTCTGTAAGAAAAGAAATTTAATGTTCCAAAGGTGGCACCAAAAAATGAACAGGGAACATTTTCATATGCCCACCTCTGCCATTTTGCAGAGCATCTTATATTATGGTGTTGTATTTTGCTTAGCAGTTGTCTGTGTCTGTTACCAATTATGAACTGCACAATAACCCAGTTTACAATTTACAGTTGCCAGACTTTGTTGATGGTTTGCATGTGTAGTATGGAAGAACTTAATTAACTTTGGGGTCAAAAGGTCAAAGATCAAAGTCACTGTGACTGACAAGAACTGGTTGCTACACATTAACTCCAGTTGTCTGCCATTAACATTTACCAAATTTTGTTGTTGACCTAAGAGAATGGGCAGTGACTCCTTCAGCCTGAAGTGTGGTTGACTGTTTACTTATGCATTCAGGTTGATTTCACAGGTGCTTCATGTGGTCAAGGAAATCCACAACTTGGATTATCCTGATGGCACTTCTATGACCTCGAAGGTCTTGATTCATCAACCTCCTCAACCTATTGATTAACCAACCCAGCTGTTATCTGTTTCTCACAGAGATACTCTGCTGCACACCAGTCTTCATGTTCTCCACCTCCTGCTTAGCTTATCTCAAGACAATTTATATGTGAGGCAGAGTTTTCAAGGAAGGTTGCCGACTGCATCATCCGGGCCTGGAGATGGTCTATATCTAAGGTCTACGATGCAAAGTTGATAATTTTTTGTGATTGGTGCACTAGGAAATATGTTTATCTTAGCTGCTTCTCACATGCTGCAGTAGCTACTTTCTACTTTTCCTTTTTGAGGAGAGATCTTGTTAGGTCTCCACATCAAAGGTTATAGGGCCAGCCTTTTCACAAAGTCTTTATCTGTCAGATCTTATTAAGTGCTTTTAGCTGCAGAGATCTTAGCTCGTTGGTGTTTTGGTTTTGTGGGCTTTCAGGAAAGAACTGCTATGAACATTTGAGTGCAGCTTTCTTTGAAAATCATGCACTTAAAAACATTTTTCTTCTAGCTGTAGTGACAGCACAGAGAAGAAGCAAAAGACATTCTTATCAAAAGAGGTACTATGTTTATGGTTCAGTGAGAATTACAATTCCTCTTCCTTGTTAGGTCACCAAGGTTTCCTTGCAGAAAAACAACTTCCATCAGTATTTTCATCCCTGTTCAAGATTCTCAGACTCAGTCGTATCACTGCTGGGGACAGTTAAGACAGATTCCTTTGCCCAGTTAGGGAAATTGGGTTCTATTTAACAACCACTAAATGGAAGGGTATGAAAAGGTTTTTTTCTCCCCATAAGGGGGTTCAGTTGATATTTTGGCATACGGCATCTCTTGATGGATTATGCTCATCATCAAGAGAGCTTTTTGGTCTCGCACTGATAGAGATATCTCATTGATGAGGATAAAGTCCAGTGAAGTAAGAGCTGTCACTACTTCCTGGGCCTATCTCGATCACTTATCTTTAGAGGATGTTATGAGGACACGCATGACCATCTCCTTTTATCTTCATTCCTTGGCAAACTAGAGCCAGGATATTTTTTCTGGGTCCATTTGTTGCTGCACAGACAGTGAACCAGTCTGACACTGTATAACAGCAGTTTAATGGCTAGATCTCAAGATACATAATTTTTCACTGTTTACTCCTTTACAGTTCATCATTCTCCCTCTATACTGACAAATTCAGTTGAAAAATAGTGAGAGGTAGCACATTACTGATAGTAAAGTGTAGTTGTGTGTATTGGGAGGAAAATAAGTTTTAATTATGCAGTACTTACCTGTCACTGTTGGACCCTCCCACCCTGCTCTGTTGTTGGTCATTAGTCGGGGTCCTAGGAAAGAATGAGGATGCACTATTGCAAGTGGGCCTGTGAAGTGGGGACAGACTAGATTGATGCATGTGTTGGAAGAATTCCAGGACAGGAAGAAGTTGCATATGGCACAAACTTGGGTTTTTCCCCTGTGGAAAGGCTAACCTAAAATGGTAGTGACAGGTATGTATTACATAACTACAGTTAGTTTCATCACCCCACCTCCACCCACCCCAAAAAGAAATGCAGCCCAAAAAGAAAAATGTTTCGGACTTCAAAGGTCAGGGTCACTGACTGTAGACGAAAAATGGTTTCTGCACAATAACATTAGTTATACATCACAGATTTGGACCAAACTCTGTGAATGGGTTGAACTTGGACTGAGTAAGAAGTCTGTCAGTTTTGGGTCAAGAGTTTCACCATAGTTTGTGGATAGCTTATTTGTTTGGGTTAGAAAGATGCCTATTGATTGTAGAGTCAAAAGGCCAAATGTCAAAGTTACTGACCAAAACAAGATGATGTTTGGTTTTATTTTAACGTAATAACTAGTTCTAAGCCATGTATCTTGAGCTTGTGGAGGGCTTGTACCTAATGTATGGAAGAGGCCTATTGATTTTTGGGTCAAAAGCTGAAAGGTCAAAGATATTGCAATTCAGAGAAAATTGGGGATTTTTGCATAACACCTTTTCTCATAGAGCAAGTTCCTTTGACCAAATTTTGTGGATTGCATGCACTTAGAGTAGTTAAGAAACCTATAGACCGAGATGTAACAGTCACAGGTCACATTCATTGTAAGTCTAATAGAAAAATGCAGTGCAAGTTCAAGACTGCATACCAAAAGGTCTAGATTATTGTGATCCATTGGTCAGTAATCTCCGACATCAACAGTACAGTCATAAGGACTATTACATTTTGGGCAGATATATAATGCACCATTCACATTACTTGTTTTGTTGTGTTTTGATCAGTGTGTGACTTATTTTGCTTTCTTTTGCTTTTTTTAAATATCTTTCTTTACACTGAAGAAATGAAATACACATTTGTTAAATTTATAATAAAGCACTCTGTTTTAATATGTATCTGTATCTGTTAAGTAAATGAAGTAAAATATAGATTTGAAAATTTGATTTTTCAGAATATGCAGGATGAGTTCCAGGGGCTGGCTACCAAGATGGCAGAAAACACTATTTCCAATAGGCTCAAAATTCTGATTGGATTGGCAGCTAAAATCAGGCAGTTTAGGTTTGTAATATAATTTATGTTTGCTTTAATGGCAGATCAATGTCTGTGGTGTTTGCAGTAGAAACAAATTATACACAAACAATTCTGTTTTCATATTATAGTATGACCTGCTATATCGATGAAGAGGGCTTACAATGCTGACTGTGCTCATCTTACCTGTCATGTCCCATCCATTTCAAATTTTGTTTCTACTCAGTAACTTTTTGAGGATTGAGATGAAATTTGGTATCAGGACTTACATGGAGAAAACCTATGTCAAGTTCAGTTTTCACCATTTTTGAATAATATTTAAGTTATGGTGCCCATTTTACATAGAATTTTGATGTTATGTTTATATCCGCATTGTGAACACACTTCTTACTCCTTTTTACAGGAGTTATTTTTGTCTCACCTCTATAAGGAAGGAAAACATAAGTATCTCTCTCAAGTGGCAGAAGAGTGTTGATATCAACAATGTAATATTTTGTGTCAAAGTTTTTCCATTTCGCCAAGCCATAAGGCTAAGTGAGCGTATAGCATGGCTGTTTGTGCATCTTCACTCAGCATTATCGTTTTCAAGCTTTTCAAACACCACTGGGCAGATATCAACCAGATTTGGCTGAGAGTGTCTTGGCATGATGGTCTTTCAAGTTTATACAGATGGTACTGATCCACCTTCAAATATTGTTGCCGTTAGTGAAAAGAAAACTTTCATATATCTTCTCAAACACAGCTCAGTAGAATTTGAGCAAAACTTGACAAGGTATTCCTACACAAAGGGCAGTTGTTTTTTGTTTTGTAACAAAGATTGCTGTACAAATAATGCCAGTTTGCCATCAAATATGGCCACCATTTCTACAAGTGGAAATACTTCAAATGATCTCTCAGCAAAAATGACTCAAAGAATTTAACCAAATTTGACAGCATCCTGGAAGGAAGGCCTGTAGTACAAACGATGCCAGTATATCATATGACATGACCATCTTCATGTGACTTGTTCTCAACGAATCATGAACAGAATATTGCCAGATTTGAAGAAAAAAAAAACATCTTGGCATTAGACCTTGCAGTGTTTTACATGATTCAGTCAGATTTGGCTGCTGTTACTAAAAATAGAAAAACCTTGAGCAACTTAAAACCTGCTGGTAAGAATTTGGCCAAAGTTGACAGAGTATCATAGATTAAAAGGCTGTGAAGTTTCCATAGAAACATCATTTTCCATGTTTTGTTTCATTCAGGAATTTTGGTAATGATTTCCAAATGAACCAAACTTTCCATAGAAACAAGATTTCCAGTTTTGTTTTCATTATAGTGTTTTGATAATGATTCCAGCATGAACCTGATGCTTGCAGTTTGTGCACATCAGTGCAGTGTTTAAAATGTGACATGAATGTAGGTATCAAAAATTCATGGCAGTTAGTAGGAAAGAACAAAAATAGATGGAGTATTGCTTAGATGCAAAGGGTCTGGCTTGTAAACAAGGTAATGGTTGGAAGAAACTGTATAAATGATCAGACTGTTTGACATGATCAGACTGTTTGGCATGATTTGACATGATCAGACTGTTTGACATGATCATACTCTTTGATATGTTCATCCTGTGTGACATGATCAGTTTATACATTTTTAAAGTTTTGACAGCCTAACTTTTGAAACAAGAAATAATTGTTAAGTATCTTGTAAGTTTTCATTGCTTTCAGAAATTTTTGCGTAAAGTTTGCACTGTTTTAGACAAAACAAATACTGCCAGGAGTTGGATTCTAGGGTGTCAATAGTTTCCCTCAACCCCCATCTGGCAGGGGACCCATAGATTGCCCTTCTTTTTCTAGGAATTATAACTACTCACAGTCCTTAATATGGCCACCTTTACTAAAAACATAAAAGGAAAAATTTAAACAACTTTACCTCCCAAACATATGCCGCATAATTGGACTAAATTTTATGGAAGGCATCCTGGCACTCAGGCCTTTCAGTATTGGACAAATGATGCTGATGTGCCATAAAGTGTGGATGAAAAAAGATGGGGGGAAAAATAGAGAAACTCTGAAACAAATATCATGACATACGCAATCAGCAATTGAAAGAAATTTCTACCGAAGATTTCATGGCCAACTGCTCTTGCATTTAGATATTGAACATGTCAGCCAGGCAATCATTGTGAGGCCCACTTGTGCCTCTTGTTAAAACATGTATATCATAACACTGTTTGCAAGAGTGATATATTGTTCTGTGGAAACATTGTTGAAGGCAAAGATGAAACTTTGGCCATGAATAATGAAAAATGGTGTGAAACTTAGAAGTTTCACTGATGCTGCCAAGCCATGCCAGTGCACTAGTCATGCAAAATAAACCCTATGTAACACATTTTGAATTGGCTATAAGTGAGAATTTGTGCGATGAAGTCTGAACTCCAGCAAATAAAAGTCAATGGGTGAATAATCTAAACAAAGTCTGGCAGTGATTTGCTTTTTGTAAGGTTTGCTGCTTGTCTTCAACAATTAAGTGAATTTTTTTTCAGGTTTTAATAACAGTAACATCACTAAAGTTATAAAGAATATGAATCTTTACAATAAATACAGAATGAACTCATTTGGAAAATGCAAAGAAGTTATTAACTTGTTATACTTTGAGCCTACCAGCAAGGTATTTCCCTTTAGTATCCTTGCAGAGTGATAGCTTAGGGCAGTGATAGGCCTTTATCCCTGAGACTCATTGACAGTACTTGACATATTGATTTTTAGAAAGGGTTACTGATAATAACTATTTTTTGTATCCCCTTAATTAAGCCGAGTTGTTCTCTAAAATATTATGTAGATAATGATATACATTTCATGCAACATGCAGAAATAAAACAAACTTGTACATAAAGGCCAAAAGAATGATTAATTACCAAATTGCTTCTCTTGTCATTAATAATTTTTAAAATCTGCTATGAATTCACACTAAATAATTTAAAACCTTCAACACATGAAAAATTTATATTTTTTACATACAGAGAAATTCCATTTGTCATCTCTTTTGTAAACTTTGTCTCATAAAGACTGCCTTCAGCTATGATAGACACATTTTCCTTGCACTTTACTAACCTTTCTTCCTTAGAAATCTGCAGTGAACATTTAAAATCTAACATAACACGTTGAACAAACTCTGAATTATGTACACTCGGGTTGTTTGGGGGTGGAGTGAGGTCTTTTTTATGGTAGTTGCCAACCAAATGAAAAATGTAACTAAATTAATTTTCCCAAGCACCATCAAGTCTTTACCAATTCTTCAGAAGATATTGTTTAAAACAATTCACAGTAATCAGGTTGAACATTAATTGCAAAACATTTGCATCCCATACATGCAGTGGTCACACAAACATGACATTTTGAATTGGTTGACCTAGCTGCAGGAACAGATTCTGTAACCTGGTTTCAAGTTTAAAAAAAACATATTCTGATTGTTTCATTATTATTTATGAAAGGAAAGTCAATCTAGATTTAAAGTTTTCATTTGAGGAATATATCATTATTTTTTTGTCTGCCTTATTTTAATCTTAAGGATAAGTGTTACATATTGTTAATTTGTATTGTGTGATTGACTTTTGTCCATAATTGAGAGCATGAGTTTGGGCCTACATGCCTAATGGCTTATAGGGTAAAGATGTATACTTGGTTTTGAGTTCTAGATACAGCTTGAAGATTCCAAAAACAAATTTTGTTTACAGTTTGATGGAAATTTCCATCAAGATGACTCTCTCATCCTGTTCCTCAAATTGTGTCTTAGGTTTGTATATTAGGGTTGTTTTTATTAGAATTACTCATTCCTATCTTAACATCTGAAGTGGAATCAGTCTTTAGTTGTGTTCAGTTTTAATTTGAGAGGATTTATTTTATTAAAATTATTCACTGGAATTACATTGTTTTATTTTATTAAAATTATTCACTGGAATTAAAATGTGCTAATTAAAACTTTCAGACTAAATCACAATTTTGGGATTATTGTGAATTCATTTAGAAATATTTTGGATTATATCATTGTGATACATCAAGACTGTTAGCATATCAATACCATTCCAGGCTATCAGTACATCATCACTTTCAAAATTGGAATTCATTTGAAGCACCACTGGAATTAATTTGGAAACTCTATTTTTGGATTTGTTGTTGTTGTTGTTGTTGTTGTTGTAGGGCTTAACGCCATTTTTCAGCACACGATAGGCTATACATGGCGGCCAGTATTAATGGTGGAGGAAGAAACCGGGAAATCCCCGGAAAGAACCAACGACCCACGAGAAGCTACTGGCAAGCTTTCTCACATATCCACATTCACCGAATCTGAGACTCGAACCCACGCAGACAGAGGTGATTTTTGGATTTGTGATTTAATTCACAATGCAAGTTCTTTTTAAATTTTCACTTTGTATTCTCAGGCGATAAATTATGTATTGAATTTTTACTAAACTGTTTGGTTTTTGATCTTTTCTGTTATTTAGTGTAAAACCATAAACTTGTTCACATTTTTATAAATACAATTATCTTCAATACACAGTATTTGGATGCTGTGTATTGCCATTACTTTTTTAGTCTCCAACACCATTCTTTGAAGGATTGGTATCCGTTTAAATGTCTTTTAAAGTTTACATTGAATTTTTCAGTGTAGACTTCTGAATGGTTGAACATTTTCAGTGGGAGTTTTGCTGTTTGAAAGTTGCATTAGTATTCACAATACAGTATGCAGTTTAGACTTGTGCCTGTTGTTTTTTGACTTGTGCCCTTGTTTTTTGTTCAGAAGTGCAAGAAAAATTACCCTTCATTATACATCAGTGATGATAGAAAAATTCCACCCACAGGATCAGAATTTTGCTTCATCTCTGATGCAGAATTCTGGTCCATGGGCAGAGTTTTCATACCGAACATCAGTGCATATGAAGGATTCTTTTATTCTTCCAGATCTCAGTTTCCTACAGGAAAAGATAGTACACTAGAAGAGGCAATTAGCCTGGCCCAATCAGCTGACAAAGTGGACAACACATCCTCAAAGACCCTTCCTGCAGTTGTATCCTCACTATCCACATACAGGGCAGCCCAAAAGGAGATATCAACTTGTAAATGCATGGTATGCAGAATGTAATGCAGATAATAATGGGAAGATTTGCATTTACTATGTTTGCAACACGTAATTGAGACTTTCCTATCTTGGAGTAGGGGCTTATTAGACACCATCACCATATTAGGGGCACATTAGACATCACCACCATATTAGGGGCACATTACACATCACCATATTAGGGGCACATTAGACATCACCACCATATTATGGGTTTATTAGACACCATCACCATATTAGGGGCACATTAGACACCATCACTATATTAGGGGCACATTAGACATCACCACCATATTAGGGGCTTATTAGACACCATCACCATGTTAGGGGCACATTAGACATCACCACCATATTAGGGGCACATTAGACATCATCACCATATTAGGGGCTTATTAGACACCATCACCATATTAGGGGCACATTAGACATCATCACCTTATAGGGGCTTATTAAACAGTCGTCACAGCCATTTGAGGAGAAAGATAAATTGTTGTGATTAATCTGGAGATTAATTTTACCAGACAGCTGGTTGATTGCATATTCTCAGAACATGTTTTATTTATAACAGAAAAATGTATTTCAAAAATGCAGCATCAGAGGACTGTCATGTTTAGGGTGAGTTATTTAGTGAATTTTCATTTTCTGCAGTGAGTAATTTGTTTTAGCTCCAAACAGTGTGTAGGTTGGTGATTATAGAAAGGTGAATAGTTAAACTACTTCCTCACTTTAGTATACCTAGGTAATTCACACTTCTAATGTGGGGGCAGATGTATCTTGATATATGGCATGTTAGTACCCTGAAATTTGAATTAACATCATGAAATTCACAACTTTTAATAAGTCAAATATTTTATTAAATTTTCTTTTCCCCCAAAATAATTTCAGTACACTGTAAATAACAATATACAACAAAAAAATAATTAATTAAAATGTTAACAATGCCTGCTGGTGACAACACTTTAAGAAATTAATACAAAATTAAATTAGTCAACTAAAACAAAATTTGTGTTTCACTTTTATCTTTTATATCAATTTCAGTGCAATCATCATAAATGCAGACCTGCTAATCCTTTTGTTTTGCTGTAAGTCTTAGGAAAATGACACATAAAATACAGATTTATGGTATAATAGCAAAACTACAGAAACATGGCTGTTGAGGTAAAATCCAGATAATTAGCTCATCCGTGTTTGATTTGGATCCGGATTACATATTAGATTTAGTGGAGTTAGGGAACCAGACAAACTTTATGAAAGTATATCAGATGCTTTAAACTGCACTTATACACAACAAAACACAGATCCAGTTAAGTTTTTGTTTATAATATAATGTTGGCCTTGGGGGACTGTCTGCTGCTACTGATGAAACTGTTTTGGTTCATTCTGTCAGTGAGTGATTTAGCGGCTACTGAATGGCACAACGTGGTTGTACAGAGGTCACAGCTGGTCTGTGAAACTCCCTAACAGAATGTAATGGATAACCCATGAGTAAAGTTTCTTCAGCGGAAACTGAAGGAGCCCAGAGAAGACTGGGCTATCCAACAAAGGTTGGGATGACAGCGGCAACTGTGTGGACTTCACTCAATGGGTTTAGTTTGAATACGCCATATATCGCTGACATCAGATTCTTGGGTGAATAAACGGAATTTGAATGAAGTGAATGCCCCTGGGTGAATAATCGGAATTGAATGAAGTGAATGCCTTAGGGGGACTGCTTTATTTAGGGTAAGTAACATGTAGTAGCACAGACACTCCCGTGTCCATTGAACACTGTAGGCGTTGAGGCGGGGATGGCGGCAGTTTCGACAGAATTATGTGTGCTGTCGCTCTCAGCTCCAAACTAAGAACAGTTGAACAAAGACGCTGCACGTGACAGCTGGGACTGTTTTGATTGGCTGGCATGTGATGTATTAATATCTCACGCATATTAATGCCGACTATTAGCAGGAATGGTAGTGAATGGTCACCTATTGCTGTGTATAAACTATCCTTAGGAAAGCATTTAAGCGACAACATATATTTTATGCAAAATGTCTTGGGAATAAAAGCAGGAAAAGCAACAATTATGGGTTTTTTTTGACATCACATGTAGTTTTGTATATTTTTTGTGATGGAAAATATGATTGCCATCGTCATGTGAAATCCAGACAATATTCAGAATTGCATCAGGTTGAGTGACAGCAACAAGCCATTGAGCAGCATAGGGTTTGGAACTGAAGTTTGTGCAACTTTACTAGAGGTAAATAAAGACTGTTTACTTTACAAACTTTTCAGTTGAACATAATGTTTACTGAAACAGCATCAGTTTCAAATGCTGAAGATTTTTTAAATACTTGTTTTCAATCTTCACAGCAGCAGTACATGATATTTTGTTTACACCTTACTGAAAACTGGTCAAACTTGTGGCATAGAATTAACTGCCATACTGAGATGGTCTTGTTTGGGTTGGCAGGTCTGTAAATGTGATATGCTCTCTTATATTCAGATGTGGAAAATGTCAATCAACTGTCATAGCAGTGCCTATGACCATTTCTTTGAGAACATAATTAGGAGCCAACTGTGTTTTGATCTCTGACTTGCAGAAGTGTTTGTTTTACAATCACTTAAGTGTAGACCTGCTTTGTATTGTCATGTTGATTATGCCTTTCTGTCAAATCATGTGGGGGTCCCGAGTGGCCGAGTGGTCTAAAGCGCTGTCCCTTACGGATCACTGCCATCTCACCTCTGTCTGCGTTGGTTCGAGTCTAAGATTCGGCGAATGTGGATATGTGAGAAAGCTTGCCAGTAGCTTCTCATGGGTTCTTTCCGCGGATTTCCCGGTTTCTTCCTCCACCATTAATACTGGCCGCCATGTATAGCCTATCATGTGCTGAAAAATGGTGTTAAGTCCCACAACAACAACAACAACAACAACAAAAAATCATGTGAAGGGGGTAAAGTTTAAAAACAGTTTAAAGGCATGTAAATTCTACCTACATTAGAGCTGGTGGACAAGCCAACTCATTTCAATTGGCCAATTGACCACTTTATGTTTGCAATGTTCACAAAATATTCCCAAAAATTTGTTTTAAAAAACACAATTCCAAACCAGGGAGTAAAATGCCCTGTTATTAAATTCGTATTTTGAGCTGTGAAGAGCTACAGTAAAGAATCTGCAAATTGGATAAATTATCATGAAATATTCATGATGTGACTAAAATAACAATGTTTATTATTGACGTTTGAAGATTGAAATAATATATGTATGCTCTTTGTCAGAAAGTTTATTTTCCTGTAAAGTTTCACAGGATATGGTCAAAATGTCCACCCTTTGTCTTAAGCCTTACAGGCTTATTAATTTTATTGTTATTTCTGGAAATTGTGTTCATATGTCTGTGTTACTGCCAAAACTATGTGCAAGATTACTTTTTCTTCTTCCCAAGCTGCTATTGTGGTGCTCCAGAGGCATACAGGTAATGACTAAAACAGTGTTGAACAGCAAATTTTTGTTCTGTGTACCCTTCATCTTGACACTCTATGTACCCTTTATACGTGCTTTTGTGTCAGAAAAAAAATTGAAAAATCTGCCTGCAACATTTATTTAGTGGATGTCCATCCATATCAATGATGCAGCAATGACCAGTCACAAAAGGTGATAAAACTGTAAGATGGCAATGAATATCTATTTTAAAACAAAGTATCTAGCAACAAAAACATTAATTGTTTGTGGTAGTCAGCCTGCTTGCAATCTCAAGTGTTTGAAGCGACTAGTGTACTGTATTTTCAAGATTAAAGTTACAACAAGGAAGGTTACATTTATTTTGAGGTTGATATAATGACAAAAGAGACTCAATTTGTGCAAATGCACCATTTGTCATTGAATTAATAATTTATTAGTTTTTAAAAAAATAAATAAAAAAACACAAATTTTAATTATAATAAATGCCAGTAAATAATGAATATACACTAAAGTTTAAAAAAAGCAAGATCCAGAATGTAAAATTCAATGGTGCAGCTCATTTCAGGTTAACCAGATATTCAAACATCTGTGTACATTATAAAAGTTTTATTGCAATAATTTAAGTGTCCAAGGAAAATCTGATAGTACATTACAGACCGCAAAGTTAAGGTGGCAAAACTCGCACAGCAAATAAGATTATCTCATTGTTTTAGCAGTATTAGTGTGTTTGTACTTTTGTTCTCATTTTGGAATGGGGGGACACCATATCTCCAGCCCTTGGGATCACATGTGCAACACTGCTGACAAGAATGTTGATGGCATTATTAATGATCATTTAAAATAGATCTTCATCTTTAAAGTTTATAAGAAATTGGGAGTAATTCAAAATAAAAGTTCTAGATTTAGTGGTTCTGGACCATTCTCTTGATCCTTCATTTTCTATTACCACAGAATGAGCTGCAGGACCTGATCAATGCCAGGGACTTGGCAAGGAAGGATCTTCATGTCAGGTTGACAGTCTGCCTGGAAGAGCTTGACAAAATTCCTCTTCAGGAAAGGAAGAAAAATGTGGAGGCAAGTATTATTCATAATACAGTACATGACAGTTTGGGTGTGACAGTGAAAGTCTTACTCATAATACAGCACATGACAGTTTGGGTGTGACAGTGAAAGTCTTACTCATAATACAGTACATGACATGGGTGTGACAGTGGAAGTTGTACTCCTAATAGAGCATGACAGTTTGGGTATGGCAGTGGAAATGTTACTCATAATACAGCACATGACAGTTTGGGTGTGACTCGTAATATAGCACATGACAATTTGGGTGTGACATTGAAAGTCTTACTTGTGATACAGCAAATGACAATTTGGGTATGACAGTAAAAGTCTAACTCGTAATACAACACATAACAATTTGGGTGTGAGCATGAGAGCCTTACTCACAATACAGTACATGACAATTTGGGTGTGACAGTGAAAGTCTTACTCATAATACAGCAAAAGACAATTTTGGTATGAAAGTGAGTGTCTTACTCATAATACAGCACATGACATGGGTGTGACAGTGGAAGTCGTATTCCTAATAGAGCATGACAGTTTGGGTATGGCAATGGAAATGTTACTCATAACACAGCACATGACAGTTTGGGTGTGACAGTGAAAGTCTTACTCATAATACAGCAAATGACAATTTTGGTATGAAAGTGAGTGTCTTACTCATAATACAGCACATGACAGTTTGGGTGTGACAGTGGAAGTCTTACTTGTAATACAGCATATGACAGTTTTGGTCTGATAGTGAGTGTCTTATAATACAGCACATGACAATTTGGATGTAGCAGTGGAAGTCTTACTCATAATACGGCACATGACAATTTGAGTGTGACAGTGAAAGTCTTACTTGTAATACAGCACATGACAGTTTGGATGTAGCAGTGGAAGTCTTACTCATAATACAGCACATGACAGTTTGGATGTAGCAGTGGAAGTCTTACTCATAATACAGCACATCACAATTTAGGTGTGACAGTGAAAGTCTTGCTCATGATACAGCACATGACAATTTGCGTTTCAGTGGAAGTCTTACTCACAATACATCACATGAAAATTTGGGTTACAGTGGAAGTCTTACTCATAATACATCACATGACAATTTGGATGCGACAGTGAAAGTCTTACTCATAATACAGTGTAGGACAATTTTGATATGACAGTGAGTGTCTTACTCGTAATACAACACATGAAAATTTGGGTTACAGTGGAAGTCTTACTCATAATACATCACATGACAATTTGGATGCGACAGTGAAAGTCTTACTCATAATACAGCATAGGACAATTTTGGTATGACAGTGAGTGTCTTACTCGTAATACAACACATGACAATTTGGGTGTGACAGTGAAAGTCTTAACCATATTACGGCAGATGACAATTTTGGTATACAGTGAGTGTATTACTCTTAACACAGCGCATGTCAATTTTGATACAACATCTTTTCCTCTTGATTTTGTTTCCACTCAAGAAGTTTGGAAACACGTATAGATTAAATCAAATTTAGTGTGAGCCATTTCATTAAGAATACAGTGGTAAAGTTTGATTGCCCCCTTTTTTTGTGACAAAATTGTATGAAGTTAACAGCGCAGTTTTTACTCAGAACTTCGTCCTCGGTTTCCACTCAGCAACTTCTGAAAGACTTCATGGATTGAAACCTGAAGTGAAGAACATAAGATGAAATAAGCTTTTTGACTTTTAACGTTTTCCTGCAAAATTTTGTTATATTTATGGTACTTTGTCATTTAATTACATCATATTGATAGGCATCCATGGCATATGGTTTAATAATGTATTTATTAGTTTTTCAGTTCATTTCCAATCATTTGCTCTTTTAACAAACTTTAATAACATTTTCACCCTAATTTTTGTGCAAATTTTTATTTTTACCTACATCCTTTACAAAATAGAATGTATCATCAGACATTTTCTTCCAAAATAGGTAAAAATCATTACCAAATGCTAAAAGTTTTGAATGAAATACAGTCTTGCTGTTTTTAAAGCTTGCAGAATCTAAATGAAAATGACCTGGCTTAGTCCTAACATTATAGTAACAGTATTACATTATAACAAATATTACAAAGTTTGACAGGTCTTATTCAGATGTAGATGTTGTAGACAGCTACTCCCTGATGATTACGACACTGCAAATCTATCTGCTTGTAGATGATGGAGAAGAAACTGAACCACACATACTCACAGTTCAGCAGGTTTGTTGTACATGAATGTCCATCACTGGAAAACCTCCGAGCAGGCTTTAAAACATGGAAGGTAAAACAGCTTTTATTTACAGTCATAATTAAGTCATTCATAGTGCTCATAATTTATTCACTGCTTTTACTTCACCCTTTTTAGTTGTTGACATGTACTTAGTTATTAAAAACTGGTGTCATTATTCTTACATATTGAAATTTAATATGGTTCATTCGATTCGAGATGCAGTATTGTTGCTCAGCATTAAAGAAATATCAGAGTTGTCAGACTGTTGTAAAATTTGGATATGCTTTTTCTAAACTCTGCTAGTCATAGACCAGAAGTTTATGGGTCGGCCTGTTGAATGAATTCTATCCATCAGTTAGCAAAAGTTTGTTATCACTACTCCTCCTAAACTACTTGAAAGATTGCCACAAAACTTAAAACCACATTCAGCCCAAGGTGTTGTTGGTCCTCAATGAAAATGGTGCTTCACAGACATCCAATATGGCTGCCACAGCAGCTATCTTGAAGATTTTGTCTTATCTGAATGGGATTTACACCAGAAGACTTCCTATGAAGCCTATTTGATCCTAAATGAAAATGGTGCATTCTGGACATCCAATATGCCCACCATAGTGGCCATCTTGGGAATTTTGTTATCACTACTGCACGTGAATGGATAGCCATTTCTACATGGGGTTTTACTAAAAGACTTCCGATGCTGTCTAGTTTGTCCTAAATGAACATTGTACTGATCTAACATCCAATATGGCCTCCACAGCAGCCATCTTGAAAATCTTGTTATTGCTAGTCCACCAACAGGATGTCATACCAGCATGGGATTTGTTTCCATATTATGGAGTAGAAAGCAGAGAGAGAGAGAGGGAGAGGGAGATGGAGAGATGATAGACAATGTATGTTTATGGTTGGTCAATCTAATATTAGGGGCCAATTATTTTAGTACTGCTGTTATGCATGGCATTGCATCCTGCTCAACTCAGTTCAGATTTTACAACAGTTAATTAGTATGGAATAATGTTGTAGAACAAACAGGTACTGGCATTAGTGCCAGACAAAATCCCTCTTTACCCAAGCTATTTTCATGGTTTAAAGAATTACCTGGCCTGGATTGCTGTCAGAAAACAATTACCTGGCCTGGATTGCTGTCAGAAAACAATTACCTGGCCTGGATTGCTGTCAGAAAACAAAAGACAAATCTGAATCTGCCAATTATAAATAACAGCAAAACAACCAGTTGGCCAGTTATAAATAACACCAAAACAACCAGTTGGCCAATTATAAACACCAGAACAACCAGTTGGCCAATTATAAACACCAAAACAACCAATTGGCCAATTATAAACACCAAAACAACCAGTTGGCCAAAATCAAAAGTGGAATGAATACTTTATGGAAAATTTTGATTGTGTTTAGCCAA
The DNA here is from genome assembly GCA_016617855.1 of Megalonaias nervosa. Classification (NCBI taxonomy): domain Eukaryota; kingdom Metazoa; phylum Mollusca; class Bivalvia; order Unionida; family Unionidae; genus Megalonaias; species Megalonaias nervosa. Next base: position 138,662 of record JAECUM010001783.1, read on the forward strand.
AACACAAATCTGAAATGGATTGATGATCATTTATGTGACTATATGTTGGTTACACTCCTTATATAATGAAACATGTGTCTTTAATTATAATTGACGTCATTTTGTTGGATTGCTTAAATCTATGGAAAAAAAATGATAACTCTTGTGGATATGGGTTGAAGTAAATCAAAGAGCGATGGACTTCTAGCTAAAATGTGATTCGGAAAAATGCAATTTGTTAAAAACGATGAATAAAGCAAAATCGAATATTTTTGGAATAAACAAGAATATAAGTGACATTATGTACAGTTTGCACTGTGTAAGAACTGTACTATACGCTCTGGTAGAGTATAATTAGCACTGTAAGTACTGTACTGTATGCTATAGTAGAAAGTTCACAGAATGTTAGAGGATTATGAAATGTCTGTCAGAATAACAAATGCTATCAAGGAAACATACAAAACATGCCTCAAAAACCCTTTCATTCTTAATTTTGGGCATTTTGAAAAAAGTTTGTTATATTTATCAAATCTGTTCATATTTATACACTGTTACTTTAATTCAGGCAAAAAAGAATGCCGAATTTGAAGATGTGAGAATGGCCACAGACTTTTCAGAAAGAGCAGTCCAAGAAGCTTTTGTGCAGGTGAAGAAGGTAGGTTGTTTTGTCAGCCAGGCTGAGAATTTGTTCATTTCAGATGTGTTACATAAATAATGCTAATGCTACCAGTGTATTAAAAAAATTAAAGGGGAAGTGTAATCAGATTGTAATTATTCACACAATTTGTTTTTCTATGTTAGATCCATAAGTTGTCAATATTTACTATGCATTTGAATTATGTCTGTCTCCCCTACACACACTCAAAAGATGGAGATTTTGTTGGTTTTGTGCTGTCTATCCATCCTGTCCATCACACTTACCTTGTAAGCAAGATATCACAAAAAGTATTACACCAAACCAGACCAGATTGGATGCTCAGTCTTCCAGTGTCTCTAGTGTTTCAACTTTACTACTTTTTTTGTCAGACTCCTTATTTAACCTAGCATTTTCCAAATTGGTCTTTACCTTGAGAATCAGTTACACGATGCATGAATGGTTGTAGGATTACTGGGTCTCTGATGTTGTACCAGGTGTTAAGAAGATACAGACAATATGGACTAATGAGACAGCTTGTACGTAATAAGAGCATACCGTTGTTCAAGTTTAAGTAGGTAGAAAGTTAAGGTTATATTTTGTGAGTAATTGACATACATTTCATACAGTTTTCTTTATAAATCATTACTGTTTTTCCATGTATTCTCTCCGTTTTTGTGTTTGTATTGAAAAAAAGTAGCCCTATTTTATCTCCTTTTTCGCATAAGGTTGCTGGAAAAATTGCTTGACTTAATCCCAAGACTGACTCTGTTTTCAAGGTCAAAGGGCAATACTTTGTATTAATAGAAATTGAACTGCACCAAGACCTGAATGAACTTTTCATGAATTTGAGTAAACTTTAATGCCTGCTGGGTGATGTTCTTATGCAGTAGGGGTTTGTGAATTGTGTGTGAGGGAGTTCTACTTAGTTTGCACACAAGATATCTCACTAACAGTAGAACCAGACCTAACCTCATTGGATATTTATATGCTTTTAAAAGATACCAAAATCTTATTAGGGTCTGGTGACCATGACCAAATTTTCAAGGTTATAGGACAACTCTTGACTTGTATTGATGTTATTCTTAGTGTTCTTGTATATTTTACCGTTAATTGGTGAAGTTTAGTTCTATTTAAACCTCATTATAAATGACACCTGTTCATAAATATAAAATTTAAGTAGTGTCAGGTGTGTCCTATGTAGACGGGTTTCATTGCAAGTAGTAACGCTGACCTTGACACAGTTATCTACATCAAAAGATGATTATTTGCTATCATAAATGGCTTCAGAAATATCTTACACATAATGAACATGAACATCTATTCCTTTGTAAATAAAAATATCAGCTAGTAACCTTGAAAATCTGATTGAGGTCGCCATAACCAACATTAGATTGGATTTAGTCCATGATACTAGAAATATCATTGCCTCGTAATGACTTCATCTTCTAGGCAAAAGACATTGCCATGAACCTTACAAATCAGAGACTTCCTGTATCAGTCTCCTGACAAAATTTCATGTAATTCACCTTGCTAGGTTTACCCATCTTTTTTATCAAGTAACAGTTTTACAGAATGACATTAATTATCATGGTGGAGAAAAAGGAGAATGGAGGAAGGTCTGTGCTTGTTTTTTGTGCCAGAAAAAAATCTCTTCTGGTTTACTAAGCTTCAGTACTTTTGCCACACTTGCAGATTGTACGTAAATTCATGATGAACGTATATATTGTTTTGTCAGAAAAATACATCTTTGATATAGTCTGTCATCCTTTGTGTTTGTCAGTCAAGCTGAGAATGATGTCGTGTAAACAGTTGTACATCTGAATTGTTTCTGTATTTCAGATGCTGTCTCTGTCTGCAACAGAAACCTCAGAGAAATTGGACTTGGACATGGATGGTCTTCTTACCACATATGAACATGCTCTGCAGAGGGAGCTTGTTGTCACTGATCTGGTAAAAAAAAAAACCTACATAAAATATTTAGATTTTCTGCAAATGCAAAACATATTTTCTTCATTAGTAATCCTTTTACTTATTTGATTTATATTGAAATGGTTAACTGTAGATTATGGAGAGAGTAAAAATGTTTAAAAATGTGCATAATAAAATGCCTCTTATTGATGGAAAACTAATGAAAAGTTGTTGAATTCATCTGTCTGTAAAGCCAAGTGTAGAATGGCCCTGTCATGCAACCATCAACAGTTGATTTTCTCCTCCAAATACATTCGCCAATCAAATTACATTAGGAACATTAGCCTGCTACTTCATAAATCTAGCCCTACTAAAAGATGAAAATCATCATTTCCTGTCTATCTCGTGTAGACATAGGGCAATTACTCTTGCCCATTACCTCCTCTTACCACTGCCAGTTGTCACTAGTTTTTAGCTTCGCTGCTGTACTGATAACGTCTTACATTTTACCTCAGACAATCCAATATCCTCGAACATTTTTAAGCATGAGAAAATTCTAGAAAAGATTATTCAAGTGTAATGCATGCATATTTGAAACAGTACACATATCATAAATTTGCTTCGCTTATTCTGTTTGTACCAGCTGTTAATGACAAATTTCCACAAAAAGAGACTGGTTTCTTCAGATTGAAAAGTGCTCATCAATTCATTATATTAATTACAAGAATTGTATGGAGAACCAGTCTCTATGGTAAATAACAGCAAAAGATATAAAGTGAAACGGACATGCTCAGTGCAACTCCTGAGTTAAATGACTTTAAATATATTAGAGGGACTTTTTTCAGTTTTATATCCACCTCAGGGTGGCCTAGTGTCAGGATAATGTGACTTGGTGGGACATCATGCTACATGCCTGCATTATGATACCCCAGTGCTATACATCACTCTAAACCACCACACTGCAGACATCGTAGCAGTATGACTGAAAAACTGTTAAAACTACACTAAAAATCCAAATCACACAATATAACATGATGGTTGAAATGAGACGATGTAATGCGGCACTCAAGTTCAGGACATGAGTGTTTGTTTGCAAGATATGTAGAGTCAACTCGATGGCCAGTCATTGTGGAAAGTTAGTAATGTAAATTGTGCGTTGTATAGAGAATTTGTCGTAATCAGTGTCAGTGGAAAGTTGGTCATGTAGACCAGATAAATTGTGTGTGGTATATAGAGTTTGTGATGATATTCTGTATTTGTATTTTAGTACTACATGGATTTTGTCCATTTGTTTTACAAGAACTTAAACCAGCTATAAATCCAGGTTTGTAATGAAAAAAGTAAACTTTATTTTAATTATGGCATGTAATATGTAGATTCAGATTGTTATGCTCAGATTGTGTGTTTTGTCTATCTAGATTACACTGGTACTTCTCTAGCAAGTATGAAACCCTGTTAAATTTGTACAGCTGCCAATCTGTCAAATCTGGGAACTGTTGCTAAACATTTAAACACTTTTAAACATGATGTTTTTCAAAATTGTCAAACAGAATTTGACAAAATTTGACCCCAAGCATACTGTCAAAAAAGCAATTTTCTTGTATTTATTTTTAATTTTTTAATCCAGGAGCATACAAAGGACAGCAGTCTAGTGGCAACATTGCTTGCTTCAGTTCGACAGGAACTAAAGACAGAATTTTCCACACTAGACAATTTCTGCCAGCTTCAGAAGGAATTCACTCAGCTTCGAGACAGCATTGTACCATGGCTCAAGGACATGCCAAGCCTTGACAAGCTGCAAGAGAGTCGGAAAGTCATTCTTGCACTAAAGTCCAAACTCCGGCACAAACTTGCTGACAAACAGGATTTGGAGGAGGTAAGCTTGGCATGTTATTTACATATATCAGTGGGTTTGTAGACACTCAAGATCTGTTAAAATTAATGGCCTACTCTATTCAGGGGAACATGATCCTGAAGTTTTCAACATTTTAAACTGAACACTTGATTAATAAATAGTAAAACTATGTTCAATTTAGAGATTCTCACTTGCATAAAATGTTTTGAATAATTGTTAGAATATTTATGGTTGGATAAATTACAAGACCTCTTAAATTGATTTAGTGTTAACATCATTTGACTTGCCTTCCAATACATAGTCCTCTTCATGATAAGCTACCTCTCCCAGCCATTAGCTCTTGTTTTGGTTGAAAAGAACTCACAGTGGTTGGTAGTTTTAAAAAGCAGATTGTTTATTCCACAACATAATTAGTTCTACTGGTCATAGACCAGATTGCCTGTGGTATGGCCAGTTGTCTGTCCATGCAACTCCTCTTAAACTACTTGGAGGATTGCCATGTCATTCAGGGTTTAGTTGGTCCCAAATGAAAATAATGCCAAATGGATGCCAAATATGGCTACTACAGTGGCCATCTTGAAAATATTGGTACCACTTCTACTGGGGATAGTCATATTGGCATGTGGGACTTTTTATGATATTTAGTTAGTCCTAAAGGAAAATAGTTTGTTATAGCTACTACTCCTGGTCATATTTTGACGTGGGAATTTTTAACCAAAAATTCTTCTCATGTTGATTTGGTCCCGAATGAAAAACATGCAATATATCACCATGGCAACCATCTTGAAACTCTAATCTTGTTATTAGTACTCCCAAACAGAAGTCATGGATTTTCAGATGAAGATTTTTGATGGTGTTTGCTTGGTCCTTAATGAAAATGTTGCCAATCTGCACCTCCAATATACATTCACCATGGTGGCCATCTTGAAAATCTTGTTATCACTACTCCTGAATAGAGATTGTCGCATCAAATTGGGTTTTCTCCAAAAGACTTCTTCTGATATCTAGTTGGTCCTATATAAGAATGGTGCAGATCTTACAACCAATATGGCCACCATTATGGCCATCTTGAAATGTTATCATTGCTACTTCTATATGGATGGTCATATCAACATAAGGTTTTGACCCAAAGACTTCTTTTGATGTCTGCTTGGTCCTGAATGAAAATGATCTGATCTGATATCCAGTATGGCCACCATGAAAATCTTGTTATTGCCCTGAACTTGGCAGTTAAAAAGCAGTCTTACCTTCGATTCATGGACTTTCTTTTTGGCTAGTAGAATGTCTGTCCATTTGAGGACTTTTTATGCCTCATATTACTTTGTTCCTGCCTGTCAGTAAGTCCATACATCAATTTGGAATCCTCTTTAGTGTGACATCTCAAAAGACTATTGAACTTTAGAGATATGAAATTAGATACACTTACCATAAAAGCTATTGGCCTTTAAAGATGTGAAATTAGACACACTTACCATAAAAACTATTGGCCTTTAAAGATGTGAAATTAGACACACTTACCATAAAAGCTATTGGCCTTTAAAGATGTGAAATTAGACACACTTACCATAAAAGCTATTGGCCTTTAAAGATGTGAAATTAGACACACTTACCATAAAAACTATTGGCCTTTAAAGATGTGAAATTGGACACACTGTGACTATGAATTAGTGACTCTATTCAAGGCTATTACATCAGATTTTCAGATTGGAAACAACCTTTTTTTTTTACTTTGCTCTTGAAAGAATTAAACAAAGACCACATGAGTTAGACAAATTGATAGGCACATTTATTTTGATATGTAAACTACCCACTTAAATTGTTTTAGCAATTTTTATTTTTATTAGAAAACACATTTTTGAACTTTTGGGTTGTTTGTAACAAAAGTTTTCTGAGTACAGTTTAGGACAATCCTGTGAGGTAGACATTGAAATTTGTAGCCATAAATAAATGATTAGATTTTTGCATGCCATTATGCAATTTTTCATTTTTCTACTGCTTTAAATTGAAAATTATTGGGACATTTTTTTGTCTGCAGTGGGAGGAGGAGTATATGGTTTACAAACACAGATCTTGTTTTGTTTTCCTTCTTGAATGCACATGATTTAAATGGCGGGTTTTACTGATAAGTGTTTTTCCTGTGTGCCACTTTAGGTTAATGCCATTGGGGCAGAAATGGAAACTATCCTGGCAGAGGTTGAAACTTTGAAAGGCCAGCTCCAAGGAGCTCTAGTTACAGCTGATGATCTTCTGGTAAGATTTTATGAAAAATTTCATTTGTATACACACACACACTGATTGGACACGCACACAGGTGTAGGAATTGAGTGTTGCAACCATACTGCCAAGCACAAAGAGATCACATTGTATCTGATAACAAGTTCAAGAATGCACTCTAGATTTTATTGCAGATAACAAAGATTCTGAAATAACCAGCATAGTTTGGTAACTAAGACATGGTACCAGGCAACTTGTAACTTCCATGGCCATTTTAAAATTGTGTACTAATTAATCAGTAAATATTTGCATCATTTCATGCCTCTTATTCTGTGTTTCGTGTTTTTTATTTGATTGGTACAGCTTATGCATACACTGTCCTTGCATCAAGCGTAGACATGTGGAAAGACATGGTGTAGGAACAGAGATACATAGCCTTGCCTGTATATATGTGCATTCATACAATATGAATTCAGTTTTGTTATGCAAAATGTCAAAATTCGAGATTTTTCTTTGAAATTTCATTAATCGTGAGTTGTTTTTGTGCTATGACTCCATTTAGCACAATCAATCAATAATAATCACTTCTGTGTCAAATATTCATTCATAAGGTAAAATTTGAACATATCAGTATCACCTGTGTTATTTATGTATTTCTATTTAACCTTTGTAACAAGTTTTATTTGTTTTTGTTTTTTGAGAGTTCTAGTTCATGTATTTCTGTTCATGTGTCGTTTTCAAAAATCGAATTGCTTACTATTCCTGTAAGATTCAGAATTGTAGTTACTGGCTGATTTTATTGATATTTGTGGATTTAATCTTCATTAATGTTTGTTCCTATTTATCAGGCAGAGATAGCTGATATTGCAGACACCAACTTCCCTGAGTTGAAATTGCAGCACCCAGACCTGGGACTGGAACAATATGTGGCAAGTTGAGATTTGTTACTGGAGTTTTGGTCTGTGTTGGGCAAGGCCATAGCTTCCCTCAAGTGATTTATTCGTTGTCTTTATTATCCTGTTAACTTTAATGTAGACCTTTACTGTTTACCTTTTGGTCAGGGTCATGGATAATATAATTTATACCATTATGAAACAAGGTCACTGCACACATCCTGACGAGATGTCAGCCATCATATCAAGAGTTATCCAATATAATCATCATAGAGTGAAAATACCTAAACTGACCCCCTTTGTAACCAGGACACTTTCTGCAGATTTGCCAGATGTTCTGGTGCTGATTCATTCTAATGCTGATTAACCACAGCTTCTCTGGCCACATCCATAAATCAGCCAGTCTGCTTGTTTCCAGCAATTCCCAGTTTAGGAATGTGTCACTGCGTATAGTAAAATTCTGACATTTACATTTATAAATTGTACCAAGAGTAGGCCACTACAATCATTATGCATAGTAACATTGACATATATATATTAACTATAACAATAATCGGTCACTGTAATCATTATATATGTGAAAAGATTTCGATGTTTACATTTGCAAATTATTCCAAGAATAGTTGTTGATTCTATATGTTTAACACCATTTTTCAGCACATGATAAGCTTTACATGTTTGCCAGTATATTTGGTGGAGGAAGAATCCAGGAAAACCTCAGGCATAACCACCAATCCACAGGAATCGACTGGCAATCTTTCTCACAGACCCACGCTGGCCAAGCCCGAGTCTGAAGCCCATACAGACAGAGATGAAATGTCAGTGATCTATAAAGGCAAGGGCCTTAGAGCACTCCACCACCCCATGTCAAGATTAGGCCACTGATCTGTATATATTGTAACAATTGTTACAATTATATTTACAAATTATAAATGAGTATCTATCATAATAACAAGCATTGCTTATGCAGAGAAGGAATTAACATACATCCAGAGTACAGATATCGATTATCATACTTCCATAGTGAGCAGTTTAGCTTCTTTCTGGTAGCAAATAGAGGTGATATTGTCAGCCACTTTATATCACAATACACATCACAATAATTGCCCTCAATGCAGTGTATAATATTATACTATCACATATACAAATATACAGGTTAGCTTTTGTTTACGAAATGAGCATCTCATATCACTACATAAATCTGTTGTAAATCATTTTTAAAAAAATGCTCTCAAGTGTTAATAAAGGCTATCACATACTTAACAGTTGAAAATTGTTTGAATTTTTAAAGAGCATCCATAGGTAGATAGAGTGGCTAGAAGGAAACAGTTTGTATGGTTTTTGTTAATCAGTTCAGGGATTTAATTTTAGTGAATTTTCGTTCACTGTTGTCAAAATCTGATTGCAGGTTCTAATGAAGACCGCTCCGGTGGTCTAGTGGTTAGAGCATCCACCTCGGATACAGGAGGTCACAGGTTCGAACCCTGGCCGAGTCATACTAAAGAATTATAAAAATGGTACTAACAGCTGCCTCACTAGGCGCTCAGCATTAAGAGGGTAGTGTTAGGACTGGTCGGCCTGGTGTCAGGATAATGTGACTGGGTGGGACATCATGCTACATGTCTGCTGCTTGATGCCCCAGTGCTATAAACTATAAACTGCCACACTGCAGACATGATAGTGATATGACTGAAAAATTGTTAAAGCTACATTAAAAATCTAAATCAGACAACACACACAGGTTCTAATGAAAGTGTTTGGAAGATTATCTTAACTAAATTTCAATGTAGGTACAAAAGTTTACATCTGAAAACCAATTGAAACACTCATGTGGCAGAACCAGAACATCAAGCCAGTAAACCAGTAGATTTTTTTTATCAAAATAAATTATATGTATTATAGGGGATTAAATTTTAAAAAGTGCAGTTTTTGCTTTAATGGCTATTGTAATGTACATTTAATTTGTATTTTTTGGCTTTTCTCAGTGATTATTTGTTATTTATATATGTATTTTGTAATTGATCATTGTCCAAAATCAAGCTAATCGTTTACCTGACTAGTGACATTTATTTTGTAAACAGCATAATACATAGATAATATTTCTCTATGAATAGAGATTAAATATTCAGATCATTATTACTGGAATTAAACATTCTTACTTGAATCTGAGTCTAGAACATTAAGTTTTTCACTTTGAAATTTCTAACACTTGTTGACAAGTTTTATTGTGCTAGGAGATTGACCTACATCCTGACTCGGTTATTGTGTCTTAGCTTTTTATGTCAATGTTATTTACTTGAAAAATGGTTCATTCCTACCTTAACATCCAAAGCTGAATCAGTCTTATTTGCATTGTTCAGTTTTTAATTGGGTGGATTTATTTATTTAAATTATTCACTGGAATTAAAAAAGCATATTAATATTTCTTGGACTAAATCATTAATTTGGAATTATAGTGAATTCAGTCAAAGACATCTTTGATTATGTTAGTGTAATACATCAAAAGACTGTTAGCACATTGCCACATTTCAGGCCATTGGCATATTAGCACATTTGAAACTTTAGGCACATCAACAGATTCACTATTGGAATTTCTTTGAAAACTACTGGAATTCAATTGGAACTTTATATATTTGGACTTGTGATAGAACTTTTTGGACTATTTGACATTTAATTCACAATATTGAAAGTTCTTTTTAAATTTTCACTTTGTATTCTCGGGAGATGAATTATTTGTTGAATTTTACAAAAATTTTATTTTTGCTCTTCTCTGTTACTTAGTTTAAGATAACACTATTCTATTCATACTTCAGTAAAAGAGCAAGTTTTGAATACGAGTCAGATAAAGAAAATGTGTTGATAATAATTAATACAGGTCAGTGTCAGACAATTAAAAAAAGGAAGAGTTGTATATCTCATTGATCACTGCAAAGACTTTTTAAAAATAAAAATTCCTTCACAAGATCATGGACTGGTTACCACTGATGACATTAATTGGGATTAAGAAGTTTACACCTAACAGGCTAGCAATAGTCTTTTGGACTAGATTTCCCCTTGAATAACTTCATTTTGCAAAGAATGGAGAATGTCCTGTCTGTATCAACAATAAACATGTCAATGATAAAACAACTACACTTGGCCTGCAAGAAAGTTCAAACATCATTTTTTGTATGGCTGGGGTTGTCAAGGCTGCTGACTACTCTCCAGTACTCCTCCAAGTTAAGTTGATCCCAAGAAAAACATTTCATAGTTGGACTTGTGATGTATTTGCAAATTTCATATGTCTTAGTCTGTGGAGGTTTTTTTAGCATTTGGAGAAAGCACATGTTTTTGGCATTTTGACATAAAATTTGATAAAACATATGAACTGCCCTTAAATATTCCTCAAAAATCATCTTGAACAATGAAATAACAATTAAACAATACCAAAAATTGAAATCTCTACTCAAGCGTTTCTGCCAAAATATTTTTTGGTCTTGCCTTTTATCTTGGCTCTGCCTAAGATCAGCCTGTTTTTATTCAAAGTCATCATGGACCACCTTTGTTCCCTTTATTACTTGTAACACCTCATAAAACATCTTGAATTTCACCTTAAGCTCTCCAGATTACAACAGTAAGCTAACTAATTAACAGCTTGTGTGCACATATTAGCTGCCTTAATGCTATTATTCATCCACACAGATCATTGCATCAGTTGACTGGTTTCCACCAGTTTCTGTAATGTGGGGATAGAATGCAAAATAATATGATCTTTTTTCTCCAAAAATAAATAAATCTTAAGTCTCAAAAGCAGTAGATTTCAGCTACAAAACGGTATGCAGTTGTCAGCCTTGAAAATGGTATTTTTGTCCTATCATCATTAGAAACACATATATGTAAACTTATCTTAAAAATTTAAAGGTCGGTGGAAAAGTCTGCATCTAGAAGATCTAAAGTTATTGTTGGACGATACAATTTTGGACACATTGTTTCAATTTTGAACATTTTTGCATTTTTTGTCACTTAATCTCGTAATGAAGATAGACATGTACTGCTAATGTTTTGAACGCAGGCTAAGACTGGTCACGTGATCATGTAATACTGGGTAACAGCTTTAATATATGTATAGTGCTGTTGTACAGACTGCTGCAAGCTGACATTTTTGGCTTCCAGCAAAATTGTGTTGTATAAGAATAGAATTTACAATCACAAATCAAATTTTAAAAGCAGCCTTGTGTATAATGATGGAAATCATTAGGCAATTTATACCCCGTTTTACATGAGCACATGACAAGTCTTTGTCTGTTCACAAACTGTTGCCAGTACAGGTCAGTTTTTACAAGAGTAATGTTTCAGTTTGGGATTTAAGTGATAGAAACATAAGAACAATATTGATATTGAAAGACATTCTGAGAAAAATGTATCATCCAACATGTTAACCAGGTCAATGTCACCTTCTTTTACAACCTGCAATGAGATTTCTATGAGAGTGAACATTGAAGAGCCAGTAAAAAATATCTTCAAGCAGAAATCTACATAAGGATTAATTGTAAGAGGTCTTGTTGTTTATTTTATCCAAGCTGATACAAAGTCAGCAATAAAAGGTTTACTTTTGGAAAGTTCATATGTTCATTTACAGTTGTCCTGTTTCGACCGTTTGAGGGTGTATCAGATTACACTATCACCAGAGTATATATCACTGTTGATTGATGTATCAGTGATAACAAACCAGGTCTATTATCAACCATCAAGAAAACTAATAACAGAACAAAATCCATGTGTTGTGAAAAACTGAATGATGTTAATATTACAAACATCTGTTTAAGGAAACAAAGTCTGATGTTCCCAGAATTGTACATCCTTGGTATTCTGTACAAAGTTCAGTCAGATTTCCTTCATACAAATCTGAGATTTGTAAATATAATTGGAATGATAACATCTTTATTGTACCATATATACTCCCTCAAAAGTCGAGTTCAGATGCAAACTGCACAGGCCTTGATCTGGGTCTGTGCAGTTTTTTAATGAGTAATCAGTACAACAAACAACATAGACCCTGTTTTGCTGGTACATTATGCAAAGTCAGATCAGAGTAATGTTTGCAGTTGGACTCAACATATAAGCGAGTACAGATGGTAAAACTAACTCTCAACTTGCACGACAGTTGCATTCCCATGAGTAGTCACTTAAGTCAAAATTTCATAACTCAATTTTTTGTTTCACTTCCTTTCATTTAAAAATACTGCAATATAGCATACATGCCAACAATTACGCTTTTGGCGTAATCATTATGCTTTTTCTCATTAAATTACGCCTAACTTGTAAACGTATATGGATTACACTGTTTCAGTATATCCTCCCCAAAAAAAACAAATTTGTTTTCTCATTTTTATTAACATCCCATTAATTTCACAGACCATAGTCTGGAAAAGATGGCTTCTATGTAACTACGACATAAGAGTACACTTGTCCATAGACTTGCATGCACTTTCCTAACAGTATTAATAAGTTCTGTTTATATCCAAGAAGCATGCAGGTTTCTACTTTAAAAATTTTGACCTTGGATTCTATTTATAGCAGCTGTATGGCTTAGTTGGGAGCAAACAGACTGGTTTTCTGATTTTAAATCTTTGCTTGCAGATTCTTTATTTTAATTAATATTTGGTACAGAAACAGTCTGTAGGTATTTGATTCTAAAAGTCAAGTCAGATTTATTCTAGCCAATGCATGTAGTAGAGCAAAAATGTTTTTCAAATAATTTCACAGATGGATTATAAAAAGAAGAGAAACCTTTTCAAAGATGAATACATGAATTACATAAGACAATGTTCCATTCTAGGGCAGCTTCATGCACATTGCAGGCTGTGTGAAAAGGATTTTAATATTATTCATGGTGGTAAATTTTATGTGGAACAACAATTGAAATCAAAGAAACCTTGAATTTTATTTACCGAGTTTTTAATAGAACACGGACTAACTTTAGCGGTAGAAGATTACGTTGATCCTTTGTTCAAACAGATGTTTCCTGGTTCCAAAATTGCAGAAAATATGCATGTGCAAGAGCAAAATCATCTAATATTGTTCAGTGTTTAGCTGAAGATACTTCACTTAAAATTGCAGAATTCATGCAGATTGGGCTGTTTAGTATTGCAACAGATGGGAGTAGTGATTATGATGACAAAAAGTTGTACTCAGTCTGTGTAAGAGACTTTGACAACGAAAATGGCAAAGTCATAGTGTTCTTCATTCATTCCCAGAATTAACAGTAGATTCCACTGGAGAAAACAGTTTTGATTTGCTTGATAATGCTTTGAATAAACATGATATATAACTGTATGGAGTTTTCAGCTGATAATGCATCAGTGTTGACTGGAATTCATAAAGGAGTTGCATTTTATATTTTGAAAATTGTCTGCATCAGTGTACATAACAGGTTGTCTCTGTCATTTGATACACCTTGCTGCAGGAAAGGCTGCCAATAAATTAGAAGGAGAATTCCTGAAGTATCAGGTTGGCATTCTACTTCATGCGGACAGAGTTGATGTGCAATGGCACCTTATTTCCTAGCTAAAAGACCCCAAAAATGGAAGATATGATTTCCTCTTCTTTGTCAGGTTATAAAGGAATATTGGTTCTTTACCATTCTAATGCTGACTGTGAGAGATTGTTCAGTATTGTTAATAAAAATAATACTGAATTCAGATCCAGGCTCAGTAACCCAGTACGTAGTGCTCTACTGGTGTGCAAAACATTCATGGTCTCAGCTGGTACAAACTGTTTTGAAATGCAACATGATAATCTGTTGCTTTCTAAAGCTAAAAGTGCTGCATATGAAAACTTGAAGCAGTAATTGATATTAAAAGACCAGAGGGGTAAATAAATCATTTTGTACATATGCTCATTGAATTTTTGTCATGTTATATGTTGATTACTCTTTTTCTGCTTGGATTACTCTTTTTGTCCACTTTGATTACACTTTTTCCTCACCAGGGGTTGGCATGTATGATACAGTGGTCCCCCTCTTATACGGCCACCCCTTCTGCACAGGGAACATGGCTGTATAAGAGGGGGACCACTGTATCATGAGAGGGGGGCTATATTTGTGACAAGCATGTGTATGTCGTAAAATAGCTACAAATAACTTAAAAGCATTTAATATCTTCATTTAAAAGTAGCACTAATTATTAAAAGCTTATTCTCATAAACTGACTTATTTCAAGTTATTATAAATAAATAGCTCTTATTCATAAGCGTGAAATGCGAGTATTGTTGATGTGCGCATGACAGGGCCCCCAAGTGGCCAAGTGGTCTAAAGCACTCACCATTCCGGATCACTGCAATCTCACCTCTGTAAGCGTGGGTTCGAGTCTCAGGCTCGGCTAACGTGGGTACATGAGAAAGCCTGCCAGTAGCTTCTCGTGGGTTGGTGGTTCTTCCCAGGGTTTTCCAGGGTTCTTCCTTCACCAGTTATACTAGCCGCCATGTATAGCCTATCTTGTGCTGCAAAATGGCGTTAAACCCTACAACAACAACAACAACAACAAGAACAACAACATGCACATGGCAAATTATTAAAAAATGTAATTTATGTCTTGGTACATATATTGCTTGGCATTTAAAATAATTATCTTTCCATTTACTCCATTTTCCCATCGCTGCAGAATATTCTCCTTACCTGTTACGATGTTGTATGTTTGAGTTTTCCCAACATAAAATTGTGCGGCAAGAACTCTTGAACTCTTCTCATTGTCGTCTAGTCAGATAACTTTTACTTTTTTATTTAAAGTATTATTTTCCGTTTATGTGATGACATGTTAAAGTTTTGTAACGATTTATTCCAGTGTTGCTAATTGTTCAGTACTGCAACTTAATTATGTAGACAAAACTTTTTTGTAGAGTCGACAAAATGTCTTGTTTATAAAGGAATTGATACATTTACTGTCAGGTGATTTTTCGGTCTTTGTCTGGTACTCTGTTTTGTTCAAGGTTAATTTCTCTATGTGTGTTAATTTAAAAAAATCTGTTTTTAGTCTATGTTGACCACATTATGATTTTGACAACTTGACAATAATGTCCAGTCATAATTATCCAAGAAAAAAACTCAGCTGCTGTGTGAAGCCCAAAAATTCTTTCACAACAGTGTTGACCCCATTTCCCGTAAATGTTGGCGTTAGTGATATAATACTAACCTTAAAGGTACATATACTTTAGCTAACACTTCTTTCAGTAACGAAAACCTGACATTGGGAAACAGACATTGGTAAAGATAATCGGATTACTTACCATACCATATAAATTAAATATTCAATTTTCATTGAAAATACCTAATTCGGTTAATTTTAATACCATTAAATTTAGCCATTTATGAATCAGAAATATTTGGGGGGGTTGGCAGATAATTTCATTATTTCTTAATCTTTACTAAAAAAAATTTTAAAAAATTAATGTTAAAAAATTCATATAAAATTGGATTAATGTTGTAGGTGCTCAAGTTGAAATTACATGCGTCAGGGGACACCTGTACTCATAAATTTATGTGATGCATACAATTCTTGTTTTATTTCAGTTGTGGCAGGGCCTGGTGAAAGTTGGACGTGAGATAGACCATTACACATTGCAAGAAGGCTACAGATCTGGCACATACAAAACAATGTTTGATGGAATGATTGTTAATCTACAGGTATGGAATTTCATTTAAGAAGAAATTTACCCAAATCGGTTATGCACATGTTTGATAATTCTGATCTTATTCATGGTAATAAATAGTAATATATTGTGAATGCTTAATTTAGATTACAGTGGTCCCCCTCTTATACGGCCACCCCTTCTGCACTGGGAAAGTGGCCTTACAAGACGGGTGGCCTTTCCAGAGGGGGACTAAATTTTTTGTGAGAAGTATATGTAGTGTACGTAGTAAGAAAGCTACATACTTCAGAGCATTAAATATCTTCGTTTAATATCTTCGTTTAATATCTTCATTTAATATCTTCATTTAATATCTTCGTTTAAAAGTAACATTAATTATTAAAAGGTTCTTCTCGTTATAATAATTGACTTATTTCAACTGAATATACATTAATAGTTCTTATTCTTGGCGTAAGTGTGATATGCGAGCGGGTATTGTTGTCATGCACATTGCAAAACCATTCAAAAACGTCATTAAAAATCTTGGTACCTACATAATTCTCTTTGCATTTGCTCCATTTTCCCACTGCTGCTGAATAACCTCTTTATCGGTTACAACGTTGTTTATTCAAGTCTTTTCAACATAAAATTGTTTTATTCAAGTCTTTTTTTACCTAAAATTGTTCGCCAAGTCCCCCTCTCCACCTTACCCAATGTCATCGAGTAGAATAACCGACTTTCTTCTAAAATAATACATCTCCGTTTACATGATGACATGTTAATGTTTGGTACTGATTTATTAGGATGTTGCTAACTGTATGCGATTTAATTATGCAGATGAAAATTTTGTAGAGTGGATGAAATGCCTTCTTCGTAAAGGAAGCGATAAATGTATTGTCACGTGATTTTGTGGGTTTTGTCTGGTACCCTGTTTTGTTCAAGGTTAATTTCTCTGTGTGTGTGCTAATGCACAAAATCTATTTTTAGCCTATGCTGACCCCGTTATGATCTTGACAATTACATCGGTTGTAATCATCAAAGAGAAGAACTCCACAGATGTGTCAAGCCCAAAACTCTATCATAACATTGTTGGGCCTATTTCCTGTAAACGTTGGCTTTTATAGACAGTGATATAATATTAATCTTAGTGTTACATGTACTTTAGTCAACGCTTCTTTTAGTAACGGAAACTTGACATTGATAGACATGTATCGATGATGGAGATAATCTGATTACTTACCTTATGTCATGATATGAATTAATTATTGGTTCTGGATACATTTGAAATAAAAAGTGGCTGCTTGTGAGGGGAACATTTTACATTTTTTTACTAATATGCTGGCCGCTGGTCGAGATAGAGG
This sequence comes from Megalonaias nervosa, assembly GCA_016617855.1. NCBI lineage: Eukaryota > Metazoa > Mollusca > Bivalvia > Unionida > Unionidae > Megalonaias > Megalonaias nervosa. The sequence continues at coordinate 156,113 of JAECUM010001783.1, forward strand.
GGTGGCCGGTCTTGAGAGGTACTTTTGAATACAAACTCATCGGTGCCAAGGGATTCTGGCAGTAAGAAGCGGGTGGTGGCTGGTCAGGGGAGCCTTTCAAGAGGGGGGCTACTGTATTAACTTGAGCAAAGTTGGAAAATATTAATTAAGTGTATGTAATGCGTTCAGCAAAAGTCTGGAGTGTGAAAACATCACTATTATTATCCCGTACAGTGTTCAGCAAAGGCCTGGAGTGGGGATACATCACCATTGTTGTACCTGATTGATAACAAGGACATTGTTCAAGTGAACAGATTATTTAGCAACTATATGTATCTTTACAATATGAGTTATAAATACTTCGCAACAAATTTAAGGAATATATGGAGAGAGACTCTGAAACAAGCAATTTTACCCAATCTGCATTTCTTTTGTATTTCATTTGTGTTCCATTCATAATTGCGTTTGAGCTATCATCTGTTCCTTTTTCATTTATGGTTTCAGAAATGCATTCTGATTTTGCTTTTCTTAATTTTGTTTGTCACTTTCTTTGATTTTCATTATTTAGAATGCATTTACCAAAGTTGGGATTTCCATATTCAATAATAGTACACGGAGAACTGTTGCTTACATGTCTTGTCTCATTAAAAGTGTGCTTTAATAAAATAGAAAATGCGTACAAATCAAAAGACGCCAGTGAATCTACCATAAATAAAAATATAATGCATTTGTCTTTCTTCATTTCGTTTTCATTTGTCATTCTGTGTGGTGTGTTTTGTATTGGCATTCTTCATTTCCTTCAAATTGCATTCATCATTTCATTTGCATTCATTGTGTATTTTATCTGCATTCTGTTTTCTTTTTTACTGGTAAAATTACCAGTTTCAGGGGGTGTGTGTGTGTGTTTACCTCCTTGCTGAACTGCAATAGAGAAAGAGTGAGGGGGAGGCAGAAACAGTGATCTGACAGAAAGAGGGGCATGACCATAAATTAGCTATAAATAATAATTTTTTTAAACAATATAAACCAAAACATTCAATTTAATGTTAAAATGGATTATTACCTTTATTTATTAGGATCATTTCTAGATAAACTAGATTAAATGACAGAAGTATACTAACATAGAAATATGCAACTTTTCTTTCATGGAATATTTTGTTTTATGTTGCTCCAATAAGATAAATTAAAATGAAAGCCATTTCTTGAAGGCAAATCTCAATCATTGATGGGCAAATTGGGACATAAATAAAAGCTTGAAATGTAAGGTTGCACATGCACATTTATATAAATATAATGCACTTAAAAGTATTTGAAATGTTATTTAATTAACATGTTTTCATTATATTAATTGTGGATAAACAAATGCATGAAAGAATGCATTAAAAATTTGTGGCTCCCATTAAAAAGGGTTTTAATGACATGCAACAAGCAATATAATCAGTATTATTTTGTGTTATAGGAAAAGTGAGACATCGCAGCCTATTTCTGGTCAGGTCATCATTTGTGTCAGCAGATTTGTTAAAGTTTCTGTTAAAGTTTTTTTATTGTGTATATTTCCTGTTCACCTTGATGGATTAAATTAATACATTGGAGCAATCATTAAAAAGCAAAGAATGCTCATTCCGAAATACATTCTTATGCCATATTGACTTTGGAGTTGAGGTTATAGGTAAATAAGATTTGTGTGAAGATCTGGTTAAAAGTTTTCATTTGCTTATATCTCAGCTAACCTTTCCTTGATGTTGTCACATTTTGAAGCTGGATTGATTAAATGCTGTTTAAAGGCATATCAGCATATACAGGGCTATACAGTGTCACAAATGGATCCAAATGAAGAAAATCTCCAAAGTTTCGGAATGTATAAATGTATAGGTTACATTAAAATGCTAAAATAAATGAAACAGTAAAAAAAAAAAATTTGTATGTGTTCAGTTTTCCAGTCTTTAAGAAGATCTATCAGAAGAGTAGAAAAATAGAACCAACACATGCAATATTACACATTTCCTGAACCTCTTGATCATGGGGTCATGGTCATTAGGTTCTGGCAGTGCCTAGAGAATCAACTCAAGTAGTTCCAGCTATATTAAATATTCCAGACTTGTGAAAAAACTTTTTTTTTCTTTGTCTCTTAGAAATTAAGATGGTATCCACAGCAACCAGTTGAACAGGAGTTATTATTTTGTTTACATACCAACTTTCAAATAGGATCCTGATGTGAATATTGCTAGTCAAGTAACCTAAATCATACCTGTCTACTCAGTTTTTTTTGTTGTCATTTAGTCATCAACTCTTGTTTATCCAACTTTGGTTTGAGATTTGATACATTGTAACGAAACTTTTTAAGTACCCATAAATGTATATGCCAGTCAATGTGAGATGACGTCATGAGCCATCTCTGACATATAATTGTTGATATTACCAGTGGACATATATCTGATTCACATATTGTTTGTGTGTGCAGGGCTCAAACTAACAATCACTTGGGTGGCCTAAGTGGTTAGGGCATCTGCCTCTGATGCAGGAAGTCACAGGTTTGAACCCTGTCTGAGTCATACCAAAGACTTATAAAAATGGTACTTACAGCTGCCTTTCTTGTTGCTCAGCATTAAGAGGTTAGTGTTAGGACTGGTTAGCCTGGTGTCTGGATAATGTGGCTGGGTGGGACATTATGCTACATGTCTGCTGCATGATGCCCAAGACCTAGACATCACTACAAACTGCCACATTGCAGACATTGTAGCAATATGACTGAAAATTTTTTAAAGTTATGTTACAAGTCCAAATCACACACACATGCTCAAACTAGCAGATGTAAAAGTGACTAGAATTACTAGAATTGTTGCACCTAGAAACCACCTTTTTAATGCAAGTGAACAATTGTTATTCCTTTGTTGAATTTGAATGAAACATGGATTTGAGTCCCACCCACATTCTTCAAGTTCATCATTAATCCTATGAGGTTCTTGAGGCACATTATCTATGTTCTATTATCTGTGTTCTAACACATGAGTGAATGTATCCCTTGGGCTCAAGTGTGCCAAAGTGCAGCAAATTTATAGAATGAACTTGTGTGGTTCAAGGACACCCTTTTACCTGTCACATGTAAATGGCTCAAAGACCCTTTTATCTGTCCTGTGTAAATGGCTCAAAGACACCCTTTTACCTGTCACATGTAAATGGCTCAAAGACACCCTTTTATTTGTCACATATAAATGGCTCAAAGACACCCTTTTATCTGTCACATCTAAATGGTTCAAAGACACCCTTTTACCTGTCACATGTAAATGGCTCAAAGACACCCTTTTATCTGTCACATGTAAATGGCTCAGAGACACTCTAATACCTGTCACATGTAAATGGCTCATGGACACCCTTTTTTCTGTCAAATGTAAATGGTTGAAAGACACCCTTTTATCTGTCCTGTGTAAATGGCTCAAAGACACCCTTTTATCTGTCCTGTGTAAATGGCCTGATTGGAAGCTGTGCTGATGAATGTAATTACATTATTATCCTGAGTGTTGTATGGGTTGTTTTGTGTGGCAAATTGATCTATGAGACAGGATTGATTTGAGTAGTTTACCAGTGAACTTAAAGTGTTGAAATAACCAAATGGTATATCCAGGCAGTTGATATTTGCCTCTTGGGTAACATCTAAGGAAGTCTAAATAGAACAGTTATATTTCTCTCAGAGTCAACAGTATGAACATGATCTGGAATTATAAATCCAAGAAGCTATTGAGTGATAAACTAACAAGTCATAAAGAAACAAATTTTAATACTTTTGTAAAGCTGTTAGGAAAATGCTGTCTTTAAAATTGTGTATATGCCGTTTGTTGATACTGCTTGGATTACCTCAGTTTTTACCACCAACAGGACTGTATTTATGAATACATTGTAAAATACACATGTAGCAGTGTTTTTAATATTAAATCACAAGTTGAGCATTCTGATGTATTTATTTCAGTTGTCCACAGTAAAACTTTATTGATATGTCAATTCATTATATATTTGTGAATGAAAATCATATTTACACTTTGTCCCTCAAGCCCTTTCTTATTTCCTTGTTAGGAGGGAGGGAAAAGTAACTTCTCCCATTCTTTTGTCCTCCTTTTTGTCCTGGTGTGTGTTTGGTTGAATGGCAAACCAACATTTTAAAGGTTATATAGTAGCAAGGCAGTGAGATTTGTAAATTGCCTTTCCTGTAGACACACTATAGCAGCTTGTCTGGCAAGATGTGAAGCTGCAACCATTTGACCACTGTAGCACTGGCTGTCTTTGAATCAGACAGAGGAATCCAAGGTTCGCTTAATATTTCAACAGTTACTGTAAGTGTTACTTTGAATTCATTCTTTTACAGGAGTTTACCATTAAAAGTGAAGAAAGCTGTTCGAAAGAGGACTTTATGGCCCAAGTGATACGTTACAATCATGCCACAAAATCTTTGCAAGCTGTATTTTTTTCCAAGGTAAGAAAAGCATTTTTACAAGAGCTTACAGATTCTTGTGGTCTTTGCATAAAAAAGACTATATTATCTACCCTAGTCAATAGGTGTGATATAATTTACCCTATTCAAAACCGCTCCGGTGGCCTAGTGGTTTGAGCATCCGCCTCAGATGCGGGAGGTTGCGGGTTTGATCCCCGGCTGAGTCATACCAAAGACTAACCAAAATGGTACTAGCGTTAGGACTGGTCGGCCTGGTATCAGGATAATGTGACTGGGTGGGACATCATGCCACATGTCTGCGGCATGATGCCCTGGTGCTAGACATCACTATAAACTGTCACACTGCAGACATCGTAGCGATATGACCGAAAAATTTTAAAGGTACGTTAAAAATCCAAATCACGCACACACACACACATTTACCCTATTCAGTAGGTGTGATTTACATGCATGCATAATAAAGGCTATATTATCTACCCTAGTCAATAGGTGTGATATAATTTACCCTATTCATTAGGTGTGATTTACATGCATGCATAATAAAGACTATATAATTTAGCCTAGTCAATAGGTGTTATATACAAGTATGTGCTTCAGACTGAAATTGCCCGAAGAGTTTCACATTAAATTCTACTTGAACATGAAAAGTTAACTTTCAGGGGAAAAAACTATCGGCTTAGAAAGGAACAGTTACTCCATTGCTTCAAAATGGATGTGTTTGATACAACAACATATGGTAGAATGGTTGAACAGACTTTAATAATTGAAACTTTTCTGCATGTTGAAAAAACATCTTCACAAGCATGCCACTTGAATTGCATACATGAAGCAGTAATCTTCTTTTGGTTGGAAGATGATGTTATAAAATAAGTAAAACCTGTCTTCAGGGACCATGCCTTCTGCCTTCAAAATGTGGTTGCTTAAGACAGGTGGTCACTATAGGCATATGCAGGAGGGTGCATTTTCAAGGTCAAAATTCAGGTGGAGATTAATACTCATAATTACTGTACATATTCTTAAATTACATTACTTATCATAATACCTTAGGAGAACTACTACTACCTCACAAATTCAGCCCTCCCAAGGTGAACTTTCAAAGCTAAAAGTTGCCAGCCCACATAGGTGGCATTTAAACAGAGTGATCTAACCTTGATACAGGAATTGGCGCCAAAATCCTGTTAATGCTTAAGTTGCTGCCAAGGAGCATGCTCTCTACAGATAGAAAGGCCTAGCAATCCACATACAAGTATGCTTTAAATTTTCTACCTTAAAATAAGTTGTTGGAGTGATTGTTTTGAAGTTTGCTCCATCTCAGCTTTCCAACTTTTCTTGCTTCTTTCTTCGATGAGAAAGGTTTCTTTTTTATTTAAAATTATAACTCTGCCACCCTCATACAATTGGATGCCCTTTTTACGTACCTGCATGGGTCATTAGTGCATCCCCTCATATTACTGTAGCTTTATTTTATGTGCAGGTATTGCATGTGCAATAGAAAACTCATATTGCTGTACAGTTTCCGCTTTGGCCAGATACATACAGGTTGGTTTTCTATGCATAGTTTGGTCATAACATCCACTTTGTAGTTCCTATGAGGAACACTTCAATGATTTAACCTGTATAGGTAATCTGTTGACCTTACCTGCAGGTAACTTTTATTAGAATTGATATTTTAGCATCGACTTTGTAAGTATTAATTGTGATGCTTCTATTCTCTACCTGTGTCAGCAGCCATGTGCACCCTTTTACTGGTAAAATGTCATAGTGTGTTGCTCTGCATTTACACTCAGAGTTCATAAAGCAGGACAGATGCCGGGCTACACCTATATATATATTGTCTGCTCTCTTTTGTCCTACAGATTTAGACCATTGGCAAGACTAAGTGTAAGCTTTGTAAACACTGGAACCATGGGACGTGTGGCTTGCTCAGGTTGTCATTCTTCAAATTCATGCCAGACTTGCACGTCATGGACCAAAAGTCAATGGGTTGCAGTACTAGGGGCACTAAAGTGTAAGGCATAAAAGTCACCATGGAAGAGAGGATGTCAGACAAAACAAAGACCTATCTAATCTTCTGTCAAATTTTGATTTCATGCATGCAGAGGCATTTCCCCTGTGCCCAAAGTAGAATCCATCGTGGGTGCTCACCAGGCTGCATAAGATAGTATGAACTTAATTGGTTCATGTCTCACATAAAACCTGCTTCCTACTACTCACACTAGTGATGGCAGGCAGAATCAGTGAGATGCATGCCTTATCAGTTGACCTGAACTACTTGCAGTTCTGACAGAATGAGTCAGTGTCACTCATGACAGCCCCTGCTTTCGTTGCCAAGAACAGGCTTCCTCTCATGAGACTCAGATGTTTGTGGTGCAACCCCTGTCCTTTCTATACACTTCATCATAAGTTTTTCTACAAGACTCGGTGAGAGCTCTGAAGTGATACCTGAAAAGATCCAATGTAGTGCATTGAGGGAGATCCCACCTCTTATTATCTCTCAAGGAGGGCAAGGATCACATTTCAGCGCAGGCACTCATATCCTGGATAAAAAGGGTTATTCGCTTCTCTTTCTAGGCAGCTTGGCTAATAAAGTTAGGCAGTCACAACATGAATTGCATTTAAGCAAAACTATTCCCTAGCTGATATTATACAAGCCATGGGATGAAGGTCAGAGTTGACATCCTCCAGCATTTACATCCAAGAGTTTTCTTCCCAAACAGTTCAGCTAGTCCTGTGGGGTCTATCACCACTGCTCAACAGGTTACCTTCCTGGTCTTTTGGTAGCTTCCAAAGGACATGGCTTCCCAACTTCACTGGATTTGCAGGAAGGAAATGTTTTCCTTACAGAAGTCACACCCAGGCATATGGAGCAGAAATGCCCCCAGGGAACACAAATTTTGTAAGAATTTGTGCATGAACTCCTGCAAATTAGTTTCAGGTCACACATGAAAATGTACTATGCACAGTATACAATTTTTAAGCTGTTCACCCTTAAAGTGCATTATGGAACAGATAAGAAATCTGGCATAGTAATTAGCAAAGTACTGATTCAAGAAAGTGAAATTTTATCAAAGCTCATGTTAGTGAAGAATCTTATTTTGGAGCAGAGATACCTAAAAGACAATACCTGTCAGCTGTGAAAAACTGTACATAACAACCATAAAGAACAGTTTTTAAACTTGTTGCAGCTGGCTAAGCTAGATTTGTATATGCCCCATTGGACAACAGACTGAAAAGATTTCTTACAACCGAACAATGCTAATGCAGCTAGAGGCAAGATCTTTTAAAGATTTTAATTTCAATAGGGGTGTTACAGAGTGGAGCGGGAAGAGAGATGGATGTTGAAGTATTGGATAAATATTGAACTATGACTGTTTCCTCCTAACCCTCTTTTTTGTTCTGTCCCCCCCCCTTTTTTTTGTGACAAGGGGGGAAATTACCTCTTATGATAAAATCTTGGGAGCATCTCTGTATGGAGTCTATCCTCCAGCCAGATTATCTCTCTAGGAGCTACCTTATGTACCTTAGGGGACCAGAGATGACCTCTCCTGGATAAGGGGATGTAACTCCCTCCACTTTTTACCTATGAGGTATTAGGATCAGGTAACGTATGTAACTGCTACCTATATTGACAGGTAACTTTTAGCTCTTTTGCCTACAAGTTTTGCTTGGAAGGGCTGGATTTGTGAGGTAGTAGTGGTTCTCCAAAGATACTATGATCGGATAAGTATTATTAAAGAAACATTTTACTTAATAAAAGTTGGTATTTTATTCATTGTTTATAGTTCTTTTTAAAATATTACATGCATACTTGTATCAAAATCATATACCACTAAAATACATCATTGTAAACATTACAAATTTTATCAGAGTTTTACTAATAGTTTGTTGGCATTATGGCATATAAATTACAACGTTAACTATAAGGTAACACTTCTTCTGACTGTAAATTGTAAAATTAACTATGGTACCTATTACTGAATAAATTTATTTACAGTCCAAAGCCAAAACCCATGACATAAATAATAAATGTATCAGCTCGGTAAACAGAAGGATGTAACAGATATGTTAAGATGAACAGATGTTGAGATCTCGGACCATGGCACAATTGGCCTCCTGTTGGTTTTAGTAACCATAACATTGAAAAAGCAACAAATAACACCGACCTTTGCAAATGAAATAATTTACTTGTCTGGGGAAGAAAAAACATGTTTGTAGTAGAGTTTCACAGCACCCGAATAGTGGCTATTTTACCGAAACATTCAAAAAAGTAAAAAGAAAACAATTGGAACAAACTTTATCAAGATAAACCTGTCTAAATAAATGTGAACATGAAGTAGAACAGGATAAAATATCAAATATAAAGATGTAAAATTAAAGAAAGGTAACGCATATAAACTGAACAAAAGAAAATAACTTGATATGAGAAAAAGGTCATAAAATATTGTAAATCTGCAAAGTATTTTAGGCAGTACCTGTTGTACTGAAGTTAAACCAGTTTTGAGATGATTTCTCATTATGACATTACCAGCAATTAGAAGGCTTTCTCAATGGATAAACAATACGAACCTTTGCACTGTGTCCTTCTACCATTGCTAATCTTTCAAAAAATGGAATGGTTAATCATAGTGCACCCTGGTCATTACATACTGTAATTCTACAAATGATTTAAGGCAGTCTTCATTGCCTTACAGTGAAAACGGGGTGAGAAGTTATCTCAATATGACATTATTGGTATTGTGCTGATTTTCACAACAGACCAACAAATGCAAACATTTGAACTGAGTTCGTGCATAATAGCTAATTTTAGATGTGGAAAGTTAATTGTAATTGGAGTTTGATGATTCTGGAACTATAATGGTTGTTTGCAATAGTCAGCTTTATGATCTTCATCATACAATTATCGTGCAAATCTACTGAAACCAGTCCAGAAGTTCAACATTTTCCCTCATGCTTTGTATGCATCTCTGTTTGGAAAAATCTGCACTCTACCTGCATCTGCACTCTACTTGCAAACTCTACTCAGTAATCATGGTTACAAAGGTCTGTGATATTTTTATGTTTTTGCAGTTCAGTCATTCATAGCAGTGTTGAAATGCATATGCTGCCTAAAATTCATGGCTGATCATGTTCAGCAGGAGATTGGTTAAAACAGTTCATTTATATAATCTCTTCATGAAGATTGTGGTTTTTAAATGACAGGTAGCCTCTGCTTATAGAAGGGGCCCCGAGCGGCCGAGTGGTCTAAAGTGCACACCATTCTGGATCACTGCCATCTCACCTCTGTCTGCGTGGGTTCGAGTCTCAGGCTTGGCTAACGTGGGTATGTGAGAAAGCTTGCCAGTAGCTTCTCGTGGGTTGGTGTTTCTTCCCAGGGTTTTCCAGGGTTCTTCCTGCACCAGTTATACTGGCCGCCATGTATAGCCTATCTTGTCCTGAAAAATGGCATTAAACCCTACAACAACTGTTTATAGAAAAGTCACTCAGTATTATGTTTTACTTTATCATTTTGTTTTTGATGTAATGAACTTGTATTGTTTGCCCATCCTTTTTGTTAGATGCTATGGATTTTTTCATCAGGATGGGAGATGAGTGGTTTGTGCACTATATCTTCATTAAAAATCAAATCATGAAGGCTAGGATTTGTTCTTGTTTTTCAGAATGAGAGACAGGCATACATTCAGTATCCATGGCAAGAAGAAAGAGAGATTTTGGAATCAGCTGTCAAGAATAAGAAGTATGATGCCAAGGTCAGTCATCAGGATGGATCTTAATATAAGTCTTTGATATCTCAACAAGCTTGAGATATCTAAGATCTGGACCTAAGTTCAAACTACTCTGTTGTCAAGAGTAAGAAATAAAATCCTGAGAACTTTTTACCATTTTAATTTGGTAATTTTTTACCACTGTAGAGCCTGAAGTCATTTGGAAAATAAGTTTATATATCATGAAGATCTAAGCTGAGTTTAATTTTGAGTAAGATTCACGGCAGTTAATGACATGATCTTGCATCTGTTGAATTTGTCAACACTAGCAACTTTACAGGGGCAGCTAAGAAAACCAGTGGACCATCATGATGAGCCAGTGATCCATCTGCATATTTTGGTAATGAGAAAGGAAGTAAACCAATAGGCCATCATGATAAGTCATTGGCCCATTTCCATATTTCAGTAATGAATGACTGTACACGGGCAGCTAAAAAAACCAGTGAACCATCATGACAAGTCAGTGGCTCATTTTCATATTTTAGTATTGCAAAAGGAAGAAAACCAGTGGTCCATCATGTCATGATAAGTCAGTGGCCCATTTCCATATTTTGGTTGTGCAAAAGGAAGAAACTCAATGAGCCACTTCGAATATTTAAGGTGCCATTAAGAACATTTTTTTGCAGAGTATCTCTTAATATTGGCCTTGGAGCAAAATGTGCTATACTTCAATAGGTCATATAGGGGGCCCATTCAGTAATGATTTTAGTTTACCTTTATCTGTTATACTTTATTTGTAAATTGATTTCAGCACTTCCAGGAATGTCTCTGCTATATTTCTGCCTTGGTGTTGATTAACAACCTTGTATGATAAAGAGGTTGGATGAGTTGATTTTGAGGAAGATCTATTCATATTAATGAGATAATCTTGTATCTGATTGGCTGAGCTTGTTATCATTCTGAAAACTGATTGGATTGGCTGGTTGTGTTACATTCTGGAATCTCATCTGATTGGCTGAACTTGTTACCATTCAAAAGACTGAACTTCAGCTGGAATTTGCTCCAACTGATTGGCAGAGCTTGCATATCTCTACAACTTGAGCCTATTTTCTCATCTAACTTTGATAAAACTAGGTTGATGTCAGCAGCATCTCGGGTGACTTTAGGTATGGGCAAGAGACTGTGCATATGAATTAGGCCTTTATCTTTAGAAGAAAGTTTTATCAGACTATACTCAAATGGCTAAAATCATCATGATAGGAGACAGTTTACAGAGATTATGTTCTTGCAATCCCACATAAGCCTGCTTGGTTAAATGGTTAATTGTCAAATTTTGAAATGTCTCTTGTTTGCAAACATATTTTTCAACTTTTGTGACAGTTATCTTGTTTGTACAATTAACCAAAAATCATAATTAACTTGGCAAATTAAATTTGGTACAGGCACTCCCTGACTTAGGCAATTCACGACTTCCGTAACTAGGACATACACAGCCTTTCCGATAAACCCAATACTGAATTGTCCATGTATTAAATTTTTTAGTTAGAAGCATTTTGTGTTACGCTACTAACCTTTTTCCATTTGACTTCTGTGCATGTGTAGATTTCATCAACCAAAACCCATTTGCGGGGGATTCCCAGCAATTTACACAGCTTTCACATGATGTTTGTTTTCATTCTTGTGTTGTAGTTGCCACTGAACACATACTCACAGAATTCTTGTATTTTTCAGAAGTTTTTTAATGTTAGTGAATTTGATTTGGAGATGAAAATGAAGATAAAGAAATATGAAGGTGGACAAAGCTTATTGACCATAGCGCGTGAACTTGGTCTCTCAGTATCAACAGTCCGTACAATAGTAAAGAATGCTGATCATATAAAAGAGCATGTAAAGGGATCTGCACCCATAAAGTCAACAATAATTACAAAACGGCATTCTATTACTACTTATGAGATGAAAAAAAAGACCAGATACAAAAGTGTGTTCCATTAAGCCTAATGATGATCCAGGCAAAGGCTAGAAGTCTCTATGCAGATATTAGGGAAAGTGCTAAGATCTAATATAGAGTGTAGTGTGTATACATGTATAGTCTGTAGTATGATTGATAGCTAGGGTGGGTCAGATTCAGACTTGCATAAAGATCGACTTACTGAAGGATTTACAGAATGGAACATTTACATAAGTCAGGGAGTGCCTGTTGTTACATTTGTATTTCTGTGTATAGAACCTGATTCCAATTTTTGCTAGTATAACAATTTTTTCATTTTTAGCTCTACTGGTCACAGACAAGAGAGCATATAGATGGTCTTTTGTCCATTGCTATCATCCGTCATCACAAGTTTGTTATCACTACTCCTACTAAACTACTTGAAGGATTCCCATGAAATTTTACAAACACAACATTCATCCCATGGTGTAGTTGGTCCCTAATGAAAATGATGCCATCTTGAAATCTTATAGCTACTGTTCCTAAATGGGTGGGTCACATCAACATGTTCTCACTGGAAGACTTTTTGTGATGTCTAGTGGGTCTGAAATGAAAATGGTATCAATCTAAAATCCAATATGACCACCACGGCAGACATCTTGCAAATCTTGTTATGACTACTATTCCTAAATGGAAAGTCATACGGACATGATGTTTTACCAGTAAACATATTGTAATGACTAGTTGATTCAAAGCAAAAAATATGCCAATCTGATATCTCTAATATAGTTAATACAGTGGCCATCTTGAAAGTCTTGTTATCGCTACTCTAAAACACCTGCAAACCCCTATGATTTTGCTGTAAGTCATATGGAACTGACCCTTAAAATATCAACATAGGAATAATAGCACAAATTATGGAACTTACAACTATTTGCGGTCTAATTCAGATACTGCCTTGTCAGTGTTTGATTGGTATCCAGGTTTCATATTAGCATCAGTGGAGTTAGGGAAACAGACTAACTTTACAGAAGTACCTTGGATGCTTTAAACTGCCCATATTTTATGATGCAAAACATCTGCATGATCAAGCTATTGCTTTGGGGTTTTTTTTTATTGCATCCAACTAGTGACGACATGACAAAGGGATAATAAACCTCTGTGAAAGTTTTACTGGTACAGAAAAATAAAAGGGAATAATTAGATGCTTGAGTAAAAAGGAGGAGCTGCAAAAAATACATTTAGTGAACATTAAGTGCAGATTTGAGTATGTCAGTTGAGTTGGTTGGAAAGATGATTGTCATTGCCATGGCACACGCAAAGTTTAAATTTTGTTTTTAAGGATTATGTCAGATTCAGAGATAGCAAGATGCCATTGAGCTAGGGTTTGGAACTGTAGTATGTGAAACTGGGCTGAAGATAATTAAGGATCAAGTAAACTTTACAAACCTTTTAGTTGAACATAATATTTACCACAACAGTCTTTTATCATACTTCTAGACTTTTAAATGCATGTTTCCAGGTTGACAATAGCAAAACATTATATTTTGTTAAACCTTACTGAAAATTGGTCTAACTTATGGGAAAAATTCAGTTGCCTTACTGACAAGGTTTGTTAGGGTTTGCAGGTCTGCTCCTGAATGAATGGAGTTTTCACTGAAAGAGAAAGGCTTGTTATGATATCTAGTTGGTCCTGAATAATAATGATGCTGCTCAGACATTCAGCATTGCCATCAAAGTGGCCATCTTTAAATTCTTTTCATTACTTCTGAATGAATGATCATATCAACATTGGGTTCTGACTGAAAGATTATGATGTGTTGTTGGTCACAAATTAACATGGTGCCAATCTGACTTCCACATTGGTAATCTGGAAAATCTTGCTGAAGTTACTTCACCTAGATGGCTGGTCATATTGACATTGTGCATTAACCAGAAGACTTCTTATGATGTCTAGTTTTTCCTAAATGGAAATGGTGCACATCTGATATCCAATATGGCCACCATAGTAGCCATCTTGAAAATCTTGTTATTGTTATGCCTCCAAATTGGAAAGTTATACGAACATTAGGTTTTCACCAGAAGACTTCTTATGGGCCTAAATAAAATGTTGCTCATGTGATGTACGATATAGCCACCATCGTGGCCATCTTGAAAATCTTGTAACTACTCCACCTAAATGTAAAGTAATTTTGACAAGGGGTTGGCATCAGAAGAGTTTCATGGTGTCAACTTGGTCCTAGATGACAAAAATTCAAATCAACTCTCAATATTTGAAATATTTTATGTCTACTCCTCCCAAAATGAAGGCTGTATAAACATGGGTTTTCCTTAATATACTTTCTATGATACCTAGTTGTTACTAAATGAAAATATTGCCAATCGTGCATCAATATGGCTGCCACAGCAGCTGTCATGAAAATCTTGCTGTTGCTACTTGCCCTAAATGGGTGTTCATATTGACATATTCACCAAAAGATATACAATATGTCCATCACTGCAGCTGATTTGAAAAATCTTGTTATTGCAGAAGAATATGAGAGAAGGTTTCAACACTCAGCAGTGAAAAGGAAGAAAGGTTCTTGTCATGAATTGCTGAATTATTTTTCCAAGTATAGCATCAGTTTTTTACATGACCTGTGAAATATATTTTTTACTATTTGTACATTTTGGTTTGTATTATAGGCATACATGCTTAAATGAAGTTAAAGTTAAATCCATAGACATAAGTGCACTGATGCTTAATTATTGCCTAATGCACCGGCAGATCTGGGTCTATTCAGTTTGCTATGAGTAATCAGTAGAACCAACAGGATAGACCCTGAGCAGTTAAACTTGTCTTAAAAGTGTGTATATAAGGAATTCTTTCTACTAGATGTCTTATATATTCTTGTTCTTCAGGCTTTGCAGCAGATAGCCAAAAATGCCCTCACCTGCCTTGCAGACCTACATGATAATAATTTTATTTATGGAAATATCAACCCACAAGTCTTTCTTCTGGATCCACAGACCCTTAAAGTGGAGTTTCTCCTACCAGATTTCTCCATTTCTTTGGTAAGGATTGTCATCTGTGAAAATGTATTTGTTAAATTCTGTCATGTCGAAATGCCCATTCTGTTGATAAAATATGTTCATGATGGTGTTTAGACACTCGAAAATGTGATTGTGATATAGTTACATGTTCATGTGTATGGAGATTTGGTTCCTCTAGCTAGTTTACTGTCTTCATTGTCCATGGTCATGTTTTCTTTTGTTTTTGTATAATGTGTCATTTTTCATTTCTAATATTAACAGAACTGCTGATACTCCACCTGCCATGCAGGTCCATTCCTTGGGGCTGTCAACCGTATACTAAAGTTATTCTCTTCTCAGCTTGCAACATCATTTGGGTATTCTGTTCCCAATCCACTTATATTAACAGATTAATTTTCAGAAATTTTCACGATAACAAATTATGGCAACTCCACCTCAAAACATGGCAATTTGGCCCTAATAGGTATATCATTCAGTCATACTAGGAACTGTGTGTGCCTCGATACATTGGCAATTATGCCATGACAGCTCTCTCATTCAGTCTTACTTGTGAGTTCACTTCATAGATACTGCCATCTTACCTCAACTAACCTCATGCAGTGGAGGATGTTGCAACCTAAGTAATGCCAGAGCTATATTGTTTAATAAAAAGATGTAATAGTTGTTTAATGAAAAAATTGTGTTGGCTATTTCTTCATTATTATTATTTCATCTGGTACTATATTGTTTCTTATGCACAGTGTACCTGTTTGTCAGTCCATCTGTAAGTTCATGGATATTGTGTGAATTTGTCATTTTCAGTTTTTAGTCCTAACGTCCATCATTCCATGTATTTTGTGTTCTGTAAATTTGTTACTGTCCATCTACCTCTCTGAATTCCCAAATATGTATTTCTTGCAAATAGACAGAAACATTTTCGAAGTCGATTTGGAAGGCATGTGTATATGTATGTATTGATGAGCTTGATTTTGGGTCATCAACTGTTCTCTATACATGGAGAAGAAATAATTCTAAACAGCAGGCAAGATTATATTATTTTATTTATCTGATATCGTCATATCCTTGTACTATTTTTTCTTATCAGATAACCTTGTACATTACTTCTGGGATACGTTCATTGTTCCAGGATTTAGAAGCGATCATTCTGAGTAATAAAGAGATGCATGTTATTGTAAAATGACAAAGAATACATCAACCAATTCTAAACAGTTTGAAAAGATGCGATTATTACATAGAAACAATAAGATAATAATTAAAACAATACAGATATTGATAAAATTTCATTTCAGGATATGAAATTTAAAATTGATTAACTTTTTCTGGAAACTCTGCTCTCATAGCAAGAGGTAACACAACACAATATGGAGGAAATATGAAGAGAATACAAAATCAGAAGAAAGAAAACCCAGCTTGCAATGGAAATTAATTTACTACAAAGTTAAATAAATACAATTTTATTTCTTGTATAAATAATGATACAGTACAACAGTTGTAAATTATAAAGGCAGAGTTACATGACTTTTGTGATAAAAGATTTAATCAGTGGTTATAAAATATAGAGGAAGGTGCTGTGATTTAGCAGAAAAACAAAAAAAAATTCTTTATATGCCTGCTATAAATCAGAATTTATTACATTTTGATGTTATCCTTCTGTCCACCAATCCATTTCCAATTTTGCTTTTGCACAATAACTTCAACTCTCCACCATCTAGACTTACCAAGCTTTCTGGATGACCATGTAATACCCTATCAGTTCTGGACTCCAGAGTTCAAAGATCAAGGTCACTAACTGAACGAAAATAACAGTTTCTACACAGGAACTCAATTTTTTTAATATCTACAAGTACCTATAACCTATATTTTACACTCCACTGACTTTGGTTAATTCGTGTTTCAAGTTTATTTCTGAAGCTCAATTCATGCTGGAATCAACAAACTAGGTGATTGTATAGAACTATTACAACTGGAATCATGTAACTTGGTAATAGGTATGTATCCTGAGAAGTAATGTATCCCATATTAAAAGTAGGTCAGTGTGATACATGTTTGATATTTCACTGATTTTGGTTCAGTTTGATCTTTTGACTGTTCCTGCATGAATTATTAACCTTATTATTGTATACATCTCTCTTAGTAATATAACAATACCAGAGAAAGTCACAGTGACCTATATTCCACATTTTACTGGCTTGGGTTAGCTTTTGCAGTTCATGATAACACGAGTTTTTGGCATGTAGCATACATCCTATTTAGAATCATACAACTTGGGAATGCATCTTGATGAGGACTATTGTTTTAGTAGTAGGTAATTATGGACCATCTTTTAGACCTCACTAACTTGGGTTATATTTTGTATTTAATGTTCATTTCTCAGCCATTGTTTGTGCTAGATTTGTGAATTCATCTCTGTTACTACAACAGCCTTTCAACAGAAGATGCTCATTGTGACTTATATTTCTTTTACTGACTTTGGTTAAGTTTTTGCATATAGCTCATGACCATATGAGTTTATGGCATGGTATATGCATACTAACATACTCAGAGTGCTGAAACATGGTGAGTGGATTCATTTCAGCATACATCTCTCTTGGGCATAAAAGTTCCATGTGACCTGTATTGCATGCTTTAGTGACTTTGTTGAAATTTTTTATTAAAAGTTTCTTTTATTGGATGCTGGTTATGTTCCCCATCATGAAATTTGACTTGTACATGCTAGCCTTTTAAGATGGCCCTTTCTAACCAATGCATTTGGAAGTTAATATGCTCATTAATTTGCAAACTTTCGTTACAAATGACTGTACATGTGTGTTGTGATATGATACCCTGATCAGGTTAACTGTGTATTGTGCATGTGAATATACAAGTTAGATTATTGGCATGCTTTTCATGCAAGGCTGCAACTGTAATGGCTAATCAAGGTAATTATTGATGCATGAACTATACACTGCAGGTTGTAACCTTTGTAACACTTTCAGTCTTCTAGCATAGTCCTTTGTTTTGATTAGCACTGACCAATCAGTAAAGCTGTCAATGGGTACGTGGGTTCTTGCTGTTGATGATAACCCAGGTTATAAAATGAGCAGTGGGGTACCCATTACAAATTTCTAAAACATATTTGTTTCCAAGTTATGATCAAAGACATCAGAAGCGAGTGAGACACAGAATAATGATTACAGTTCGAGGCTGATGTGTGACTATTGGCTGCTGCACATTTATCAATTGTTAGACATCAGTCCAATTTCTTTATTTTCTATTTATAGTAACTGTACATGAAACAGTTCCAAGAAAACAGATGGGTTTCTTGAATGTGAAACTACATGTCACAGATTCATTATATTTTGATACACACGTACATAGTGAGCCAGTCTAAATTGAAAAGTATGCGTTAGATATTAAGAGAAACAGGCTTCATCAGTGTGACATGTACATGTTATATGACTGAAAAATGTTAGAGGAGAGGGATTTTGTTAAACTTAAAGACATGTTACATCGGGAAAAGGACAAATCAATAACACTTTACAAATTTTGAAAAAAAAATTTGACAGTGATGTAATACAGCTTTCATCATTTGTGGACTTAATGAACATTCAGCAAAAGATAGACATGTAGACCAGTTAAAGTGAGTGTTATGCATAAATAATTTATCAGTTCGTTTTGTGTCTATACTCGCATACCGACTACTAACCCATATGGATTTAGCCAATTTGTGACAAGAAAATTTTAACTGCAGATCCAGGTAAGTAGCAAAAATAAATTTGTTTTCTGTAATTATGGCATATAATATATATATTGCTCATGAAATTTTTACTTGATTTTTAACAGGGAGACAGCAAGCATAGTAGTAGTAAAGAAATTGTCTTTAAGCCCAGGCTACCTATAATTAATCTTTACATTTATGTGGATATGTAGATGACCTTGTGAAATATTTGGTGTCATTTGAAGAAATATATAATATTTTGTTGTTTTTAGGATCTATTTTTGACATGCCTTGTATAGGGGCTGCAGTGTGGTAATAGTGTTTTAGAAATACAAATCTAGTTCTTGAGATTAGCTTAGCAGAATCAGTGTTTGAATGGTTGAAGAAAAAAGTATGTCTTTCAGAGAGATCGTGCTAGTAAGAAATACCAGACAGAGAATGGTTTTGTATTCTTCTGCCCTGAGCCTTTCTTGGTCTCAACACCAGCAGTGCCAGAAGGGGTCAGTGCTGCTGTAGACCTCTTCAACCTGGCCATGTTGCTCTTTTGGGTAAGTTCTTGTGTTAATGGTTATCTGCTACCATCGAATACAGAGATGAAGCAAGTGCTCATTACATGAATAATTTAGATTTCTAAATTGTTGTTGTTCATTCTTCCAAAAAATTAGTTCAGAGCATGCCGTTTGTCCATTAATAATTCAGTTTATGTTTTAATAGGAAGCTATTAACTAAACTGTATTAATAAGGATCAGAGCTGAAGATCAAGCTTACTAGAATTTACAGAAATTGATGTAAAAGAAAATATTAATTCAAAAAAGATAAAATATGGAAGTGTTCATTTAACTTCTATAGATACTAACTGATCAGAATTGCACAAAAATTCTTTAAATTAAAAAAATAAAGGCAAGATGAGTGTTTAAAATGTTGAAAGAAGAAACAAGTTTTACTCCGACATCAAGATGCAATAGTAAACACCTTTGTCCACCTGTCAGTCCAAACTATCTGTCGGTTCACACTTTTTGATCCAGCATAACTCTGCATCCCATGCATATGCCTGGATGTCATTTTGTAGATGAATTGCTTAAAACATAAATATGTATGTTGTACAGTTTTTATATTTTCATTCCAATTTTCATTCAACATTACTTCACCATTACAGCAGATCCTTGTAGCCAACATAGTTTAGTAAAGAGTCAGTATATGGTGTCTACGTTGTCTCATGGACCGAGATGTGCCTTTTACCAGTTTTGTCATGTCAGCTCCAGTTATAGCATGCCTGGCCAAAGGCCAAGTGAGTTTATGGTACCATCTTTTGTCCCTCATGTCATCCTTCCATCCATCACAATTCCTCACAAACACTCTAGAGACTTTTTTTATGATTAGATTTTAATTAGATTTGTGACACAAGTTTATATCATCAAGACCATAAATGAGTTCGATTAAGAAAGACAGCCATGCATATTAAAGAGGTGATCTTGCATCTGATCTACAATCCATCTTTCTGATAGATTTGGTATGTAAGCTTGTAAGATTTCAGATGAGTTTTATTATAAGTGAGATGCACACAGTCTAATGGGGATTGAGGCTGATGGTGTGTATCCAAATAAAAATCTTCTAGTCATGTGCCCATCATCTTAACCACTGAGTACCCTGGGGCTACCTTGGGTGATAATCTTGATGGTCTCCTAGTTATAGCTCCAGTGATCAGATTCTCAGGGAATAAGGACAGACCCAACCAATTATTCATGCTAACTCTACAGATTAATTTCCCTTGGAATTTCCAAGTAAGTGTAATTTAAAGGTGGGGTTATTAACAGTTTCCAAGTTATGAATCAAGGCCTAGATCTCAGGTCAGGGTTGAGACCCAGAGGAGAATGCTGGTTGTATTAACATCAGCTCAGTGGTCCAAACTTTTTCTTCCCCTCTGCAGTTTTAGTCTGTGTGTGAATTGGCATTTACAAGCTGAGAGATGTCAGTTATCAAGGTGAGCAACATAAGACCGATTTGTGCCTCTTGTTTGTAGTTACTGACCTGGACATGTGACATAGTAACATGGAAAAGGTTCAATTTCTGTAAGACAAAAATTCTTTCAAAATTTTTTAAAGTTTTTGAAACCTATTGAAAATAAATTCTTCAGAGTAAACATGTATGACATTTGGTAGGTGAAATGCCTATTACATACAGAAGTGACTTTTAAAAGATTTTTCTTTTCCAGTCCGATTTTGATTGAGTTGTTGCCACATTTTCTCTATTATTACCTATGCGCTACAGCAGATTCTTTTAACCAGCATAGCTCAGGAACCATTTGAGTATTCAAATGCAATTTTATGTCTCAGAGACCTGGATGTGTCGTTTTTTATCCATTTTGTCTTGTCAGCTCCATTTTTCTCAAGCACATGTTAGTGGGAAGTGAAAGAAAGCAGTCACTTTTCTGCCAGCAGTTGCTTTTAACCTACCATGACGCCAAAATGGTATGGTCCTTCTGTCTTTATATATCATCAATCCTTAATTCTTCATCCATTCACAGCTATGTACAGCTTACCAAAAACCGCATGACCAGTTTTGCACATGATTTTACAGGGAGTGGTCTAGCATCAACCCTTTCAAATTTCTTAATTCGATGGTAGTCACTATCCAATATGGCCACTGTTACTAATTGAAAAATGACTTCTCAAAAACCAGTGAACAAACTTGGATCAAATTAGATAGAAAAATTCCTGGCATGAAGGTTTTCCAGGTTTGTTTAAATGGTTCTGATCCATCTTCCAATATGGAAGCCTTGACTAAACATAGAAAAATCTTTGAAGATCTTCTCAAAAACTGCTAACAAAATTTGTCTAAATTTGTAAGAAAGCATCCATGCATGAAATGGTCTTTCAAATTTTAAAAATGATGCCCATTGAATATCAGATATGGCCACCATTTAAATTATTTGAGTAGAAAAACCACAGAAATGAGTTTGCAAAAAGTGCTTTACAGAATTTGACAAAATTTGACACAAAGCATTCTAGCATGGAAGTCTTTGAAATTTGTTACAGTGATGCCAATCTGCTATGGCAAAATATAGCTGCCATTACTAAAAGTAGAATATCTTTCAACAACACAGTCTCACAGTTGCCTAACAAATTTTTTTTTTGTGCTAAATTTGACTTAGAATATTCTTGCTTAGATTGCTTTTAGTTTGGTGGGGTTTTTTCTTCAACCCACATAAGATAATTTGATCTCAATGCATTTGACAAATGATAATGAACTGGAGAAACCTTGAAAACCCGGCCAACTGATCTTGCATTTGCAGATTTGGCCCATGTTAGCCAGGTGAGTGATCTTAGGTCCAACTTGGGGCTCTTTGCTTTGATCAGTGGCTTGATGCATCAAATATACATGAATTTATATACATTAAAAAAACCAGGAGAGACTCTGAAATGGTTGTTTTGAAGTCAACAATTTTGGAAGAAATTTCTTTAGAAACCATCTTTCAGACTGATCTAAGGCCCAACATGCAGGCCCTTTTGTGTTGATTGATTTATGGTTATCTGGGTATCTAAGGCCCAACATGCATGCCCTTGCGTTTATGTTAATAGAATTATGCTTATCCAGGTGAGTGATCTAAGGTCCAACATGCATGCTCTTGCCTTATGTTGATAGAATTATGCTTATCCAGGTGAGTGATCTAAGGTCCAACATGCATGCCCTTGCCTTTATGTTGATAGAATTATGCTTATCCACGTGAGTGATCTAAGGTCCAACATGCAGGTCCCTGCCTTTATGTTAACAGAATTATGGTTATTGCCACTTCATATCTTTGCATGGTATGTTGCTTGTAACCAGCATATTCAGAGATGCTTCCAAAGCACACAATTGCACAAATCCGACAAAATTTGTACAAATTTGTGCACTTGGAGAGCAAGAACTCCTACAAATTAATTTAAAGTCGCATACATGAAAATGTACTTGGCACAGTATACAATTTTCTTTTTAACCATTCACCCTTAAAGTGGTTGTCACAACTTAATTCATGTCAGTAGAGGTATCATTCTGCTTGTCATAAAATCTGTCTTTTTTTTTTAGGTAGGTAACTGTTGACACATCTGGGTTCTTCAGCTTGACTTGAATAGTTGTTAAACTAAATTTGATTGGCATATTGGGCTCTGGAACAAGCATTTTCTCATAGTTTGAATCCTGCATCAAGGAAATTTTACAGATGCATTTATAAAATGCAGGCTACCTAGTAAAACCAAAATGTGGTTCTTCAAATGACAATTTAGTTCGGCAAATACTGGGTAATGATGATGAAAGTGATCTTTAGTTATGAATTATATCAGAATTGTGGAGCCGGGAAAGTGTTAACGGAAATGCCATTGAGTGGTTTTGAGCCTGAAATGCAAGTCCAACATACATGCTGGATGGTATTAAAATACGAGTCCGACATACATGCTGGATGGACAGAAATTGATGGCATGCTGGTCACACACCCCCTCTTCGGAGGTATTTTGAATTATAAATAAGGCAGAATACCAAACCTAATAAAAATACAATTTAAAAGTAAAGTGCAATTTTTTTTTCTTTTCTCAAACAATTGACCCTGTAGGATTTTATGCGAGCAGTCTATATAAACCTTATAAGGATTCAATTAAACTGAATATATTTGAATTTTTTAAAATGAAATTAAGAATTCAGAAGAGTCATGGACCCTTATTTGCTTCACATTATCATTTAGAGAGTTATGGACCCTTATTGCTCCACATTATCATTTAGAAGAGTTATTTACCCATACTGCGTCACATTATCATTTAGAAGAGTTATGGACCCTTATTGCTCCACATTATCATTTAGAAGAATTATGGACCCTTATTGCTTCAAATTATCGTTTAGAAGAGTTATGGACCCTTATTGCTTCACATTATCATTTAGAAGATTTATGGACCATTAGTGCTTGCACTCCTTGCTTCACTTTATGCAGCATATCTTTACTGAGGAATATTGCATTTTAACAAAAGTTATTATGTACCTTTATATTGATGAGACCTTGAATGACTTGGAATTCTAGCACTTCTGGTCAAATTTTGAAAAGTTATAACCCCTGAATGCCCATATTTTCCAACAGAGACCCTGTTGAGCATATTTTTGTAATTTTCTTTAAATTAGCATTGTTATTTATTTTCAGATTCATTTTCCAAATGAGAGAGTTTCCTTCCATGCTAATAGCTTACCTGACCCAAAAAGTATCAAGATGGTGAGCACTGCTGCCTTCATATCTGACATTTTGCACTTATTAAATCATATCTGTGTGCAAATAGTCTGAATTGTGTGTCAGTTCTCAAAACAAACCCACTAGATAAGGCTTTTTATTATACATTTTGCCCAGATTTTGGATGCAAGTGCATTATGTTGGATGAATCATATATTAGATGCCGTTAAGCATATGTAAAACCAATCAAGTTTGTTGCTACATAACATGATGTCACAGCAGATCTATCAAGATAAAACAGTTCATAGAAACAAAACTGGTATGTAAAGGCAAAACTGTAAAACCACTTCACCTCTTACTGTGTATTTATGCAAGAGTAATAGAACAAGATTTCTCATCAAATATATTTTATTTCACTTTGATTTTGTAAAAAGCATTGTGTGTGTGTGTGTATATATATATATATATATATATATATATATATATATATATACACACACACACACAATAATAACACAAAAGTAGAATATATAATGATATGAAATAACATCATAATTTGTTCTCATTAGCCAAGAACTAACAAAAAGGGAAGTAATTAAAAATGAAAAACCTTTTGAAGGGATTCATAATCATACTTGTGTTGTACAAGAGGTAATGGTGTACTGCAGTGCTTGGAAGGAGACCAGTGCTAGTACAGTTTAATAAAAAGTAAGTGGCAGATAAAGCAACATTAGATTGATGTACCTGCAACTTTAAGATCTCATTTTAAATTTACATTCAGTAATGTTATATGTGACTGTGGTAATAATTAATCTGTTCTGCTTTTTTTCATAGGATGCCTCTCTCTCTGTTCTTGTGACCAACCTTTTGTCTGGTACCCATAATCTGAAGATCACAGCAAGGCAGCTTCTGTCTTGTGAATACTTTGTGAAAACTATTCAGGACAAGAAAGAGGAGGAGGTAAAGGAGAGGGCACCTGCCCAGAAAAGCGGCTCAGTTGGGCAGCCCAGCCAGGGTTTCCAAGAGAATACCCAGCTCATCACACCTGTGCCCAAAGCATCACCAAAGCATCATCCCATCATTCCTGTTTCCACACCAATGGAAATTGGAGTTTTCAGAGTGGAGGATGTCATGTAAGATTGTCAGCATTGTATAATCATACTTGTCATATTCCCAGACAATGTTGCGGGGTTTTGAGACTTAAAAATGTGTTTTGAAGTTGGGGGGGGGGGGTCAGTATGCAAGACCAAAAAGTAATGTCATCCAATTGAGAATAAGTTATCTTTTCATATAAACCCATACAAAATTATTGGAAATTCAAATGTGAATGAAAGAAAATAATGTTTTCTTTAAAGTAATTAATATACATACAAGGAAAACAATAGTTGGTAGACTTAGCAATGTCAATATCATCACAGATATACCATTTGATGGCAAAATATAGGCTTACTTACATGCAGTCTTTGCTGCTGTCACTAGTTTAATAGAGGATTGAAGGTAATGCAGGTGTCATTTGTGTTCATTTAGTACTCGTTAGAGAGTGGATGTTGCCGTTTTCAAACTTACCTGCTGGATTCTCAGAGCAAATTTTGGTCAGAACTGACCACAACATCAGCATTGTCAGATGCATCTTGACCATGAGGTATGCTAGTCTGTGTAGAAAATGAATATACATCACATTTGGGACTGACCATTTCACTGGGGGACGGCGGAGGGGACACAGTATTTTCAAGTTTTAATGGAGGTCTTTCAGGTAATACAGCAGTACTGTACAGGTGGTAACCTTTCATCAGCACAAATGCAAATCAACCGCTCCGGTGGCCTAGTGGTTAGAATGTCTGCCTCGGATGTGGGAGGTCGCAGGTTCAAACCCTGGCCGAGCCATACCAGAGACTTATAAAAATAGTACTAACAGCTACCTTGCTAGGTGCTCAGCATTAAGAGGTTAGTGTTAGGACTGGTCGGCCTGGTGTCAGGATAATGTGACTGGGTGGGACATGATGCTACATGTTTGCGGCATGATGTCACAGTGCTAGACATCACTATAAACTGCCACACTGCAGACATTGTAGCGATATGACAATTTTTTTTAAAGCTACGTTGAAATCTAAATCTCAAACACACACACTGCAAATCGGCTGTGCCAACATGAGCATGTTCATTGTCTTTCAGTCAGTCTATTTCATGGCTAAAATCATCCTGTAAAGCATGGGTCAGTTAATAGTTTGTATTTTAACAAGATGAAGATAGCGAATAATAATAAAGTTAACTAATTGGAATGTTTAATTCAGTGTGTTGAATATTTTCTGGTTTGTCCCAATGTTACGTACAGCTTGTACTGTTATTTTGATGGACATCACACACTCCTGAATGACTTCTGTTGATATGTTGTTTGCAGTATGAGCCAAGACTTACAGGCTCTCCATTGATGCAGTGCTTTACAAATTCAGAAATCCTTCAACTGGGAATTCTGAAGTTTAGCTTTATCTGGACCTTGTTGGCTTTGCAGATAGCTTATTGCATCCTGAATTTACAGGAAATGCATTTTACTTTAAAAAATGAATCACACTTGAACACTATTCCGATCACTGAAATAATAGTGTTTTACATTTGATATATTGAGTAAAATAAGACCTTAAAGAAATTTTGCCACTATTCACAAACTTGCCAAAACTCTTTAATACAGATGGATTAAACATTCAAGGCAGTGATGTTTAATAACTTTGTTTTTCAGCATGCATCTTGGATTTACCTGTAGCTTAAAACAAATTGGGTTGTTCCACTTTGTGAACTTTACCTTTGAAAGTTAGCATAATAGGCTCTCCCACTAAACATTACCCCAGCTGTTGTCAGCAAGTTAAGTAAATAATCAAATGGTGGTTGTTTACACCTGACCACCTTGCTTTTTAATTGCCTCTATGACAATTAGCTGAATAAACTGCCCCAAGGGTAGTGTTGTTAGTGTGACACGTTGTGTTATGGCAGGTATGTATAATTGGTGTATGAAATCCATGCTGGCTTTTGTAAAGCACACTTGCAAAAACTTTTGTATATTTATCAGCCACATGCACTTTGTGTCTGTCATTTGTAAGATATAGATTTGAATATTGTTGTGAGATTTAGTTCCTTGACCAAACTAAATTGATTATGTTCAAACTTAAAATGTATGCTTACATCAACATGGTCTTGGACAAGTTCAGTAATAGTGAAATCCACCCATGTTATTCAGGTCCTGTTGCATCCAATTGGCTGGATTTGTAGCTACTCTTGTGACCATATTTCTGATCCGACTTTGATGACATCTGTGCTTATATCATCAAGATCTTGGAAAAATTTGGCAATGCATGTGATCCATGCATGTTAATATGTTGATGTTGCATGGGATTTATAGATCTTATTACCACTCTGGATGCCCTATTTCTAATTCACTTTTGAGGAAGCCATGGTAGATGGTAGATCATCAGGTTTATAATTAAAGGGTCTCAAGTTTAATACCTGATGAGGCCAGCCCAAATCAGTAGGCTCATTAAGTTCATGGGTAAGGTCCTTAGCTCCCATTTTCTTAACATGATAGAACCAGTAATGTTTTGGTGGTATTTCTGACCCAGTTCTGTTGAAAAATATATTAAATAGGTCAACAGCATCAGAATGTTGGATGAGGTTTATTATGAACGAGACCTATGCATATTAATGAGTGATCATGCATAATGCATCTGATTGGCTGGGTTTCTAACTCGAATATTCATGGAGCAGGAGAACTTATTTGCTGCCCTTTTGTCAGTTAGTTGTCACCCATCCATCCATTAGTGCAAATTATTTTATTTCTACTCCTAAACTGCTTGGAGGATTGCAGTGAAACTTGACACACATATTCATCCCAAAGTCTATTGACACACATATTCATCCCAAAGTCTGTTGATGGACATATTCATCCCAAAGTCTGTTGACATGCATATTCATCCCAGAGTCTATTGACACACATATTCATCCCAAAGTCTATTGACACGCATATTCATCCCAAAGTCTATTGACATGCATATTCATTCCAAAGTCTATTGACATGCATATTCATCCCAAAGTCTGTTGACATGCATATTCATTCCAAAGTCTATTAACACATATTCATCCCAAAGTCTATTGACATGCATATTCATCTCAGTCTGTTGACACACATATTCATTCCAAAGTCTATTGACATGCATATTCATCCCAAAGTGTGTTGACACACATATTCATCCCAAAGTCTGTTGACACACATATTCATCCCAAAGTCTGTTGACACACATATTCATCCCAAAGTCTAGTTAGTCCTAAATAAAATTGGTATTTATAAGACATCTGATATGGCTGTCATGGCATCCAACTTGAAAATCTTGTTATCACTACAGCTTTGGAATGGAAAATCATGTAAACATGGAGTTTTTATCTGAAGTTTTGAGATTTATGCTGATTGTACTTCTGCACCACCTCTGCAATTCACCATTCAAAATCTATAGCTCCAGTATGAACAAGACTGCCAAGTGGAGTGATTGTTTGCTAGATCTTCCCTAGAGTAGGGTCAGTGTTGAAGAGTTTCATGAATGACTTGAGGAAATCTTAGAAGCCTTTCATCTGACCACCCTCAGATTGCTTTCCCACCTTCAGCTTGGTGCAGAACTTTGATAGTCACTCTTCTGACGGCCTGATGATGTGGCTTGCTTATTTCAACTGTGATTTCATCAGTGGATTGTAAATGCTTCGAATGCCTGCCTGTGTGAGAACCTCAGCATCTTGTTTGTAGTTTGCCAAATGCCACATGTGCTTTAGCAATTCTGGCATTGGTTTCATCATCAATGTGGACATGAACATGACTGTACTACCGAGATAGGTGATCTTGTTCACTACCAAGAGTGTTTGGCCATTTACTGTGGTGATAGGCTCTTTGTAAGGCTTCCAGGATGCAGGCTGGTACATCACTTGGATTCTTGATACTGATTGTGAGACTGAAATTGTCACATTCTGATGAGAAACAGTCGATACTCTGTTGCATGTCAGACTCAGATTTTGCATTCAGGAAATGGTTGTCAGTAAACAGGAGATAACCAAGTCACCTCCTGTAACTTTGTCTTTGCCTGTGGTCTCCTCAGATTGAAGAATTTGCCATCAGTCTGGTATCTGATATTGATCCTGGCCAGTGTCATAGTCACGGAAGGCACCTTTAAGCATGGCAGAGAACATAATACTGAAGTGGGTTGGGGTCAACACACAGCCTTGCTTGACTCCATTGGTAACTGGGAATGGTTCAGATCATTCACCATCATCCACGACACAAGCAAGTATGCCATCATGAAATTGCCAAACCATCAGGATAAGTTTCTCTTGGCAACCAAATTTAGCCATGATATTCTGAAGGTCTCTGTGGCTGACTGTGTCAGATGCCTTTGTTGGGTCAGTTAATGTAGTGTGCAGGTTGAAATTCTGTTCCTGGCATTTCTTCTGGAGTTTATGAGGTGCAAACACCAGTCTGTGGTCCCTTTCTTGAAGCCACACTGACTCTTAGGATGGAGCCCATGATCAGTATGATGCACAGAATGATTCAGCAGATTTCTAGCAAAGATTTTGACCAGCTATTGTCAGCAAAGAGATTTTTGATAGTCACAGGATTGTCTGTTACCTTTCTGCTTGTACAAGTGGATGATGGTTGCATCCTTGTACTCCTGGGGTATAGTCCGCATTGACTGGCAGAGTTCAGTCAGCTTATGTGCCATGTGTGAGCCTCAGGCTTCGTAGACTTATGCTGGTATTAGATGCTTTGCCATTGGACAGCTGGTCAGTTGCTTTCACAGTTTCAGTCACTGTTGGAGAATTTGCAAGTAATATGTTGATTTCTGTTTGGGGCAGTAAGTCAGTTGCATCTTCACCCATAGATGACTGCTGAAGTGTTCTGCCCTGCCTATTTTTGAAGTATCTTTTCTTTGAGCAGTTTGTCTCTGTCAGCACTGATCATTGGAGATGTTTCTGATGATTGTGTCCCATGGATTGTTTTTAGTACATCATAGAAGTTCTATGTCATTCCTGTCAGCATGGAACTGAATTTCATCTGCCTTATAGCTAATCCATGTGAATCTTGCAAATCTCTGAGTTTGCATTACCGTATTTGCCAGCCTATAAGAGGATATTTTTTTACCAGAAAATCTTAGCTTTGTCTTGTACTCCGAATCAACTTATATATGGATTATGTCATCCGAGTCGCTTTATTGTATTTTTCATATGGAAAATAATTCTCCAAAAGTATGAAAAATGTTGTCAAAAATATATTTTATTTTGGGGAAGAGATTGTGCATGAAAAAGTACAGGATCCCACATTGAGTATTTAAAACAATTACATGATCATCAGTATTAAAAATTAACATACATCAGATGTGATTGCATTACAGCAGCATGCACCAGTAACATACACTGTTTGTAATACATGTTGTTTAATTTTGAATACATACATGTGCATTAGAATTGACAAGTTAGAATATGAATAACCATGATAAAGGCATATTCCATCACAATTTTCTTCTTGCACCTAGTGATCAAATAAAAGTTATACCCCTTTGAGTGAGAGAGAGATGTCTTCACGATTGTAAATCTGTATTGTTCACTTACCTGATGACTGATCTTCCTCATGTACAAGTGTAGTACCATATTCCATTATCAATTAATACCACTAGGTAAACAATTCCTTTTAGTATTTGTTGCACTTCCATTATCCAATAGTAGTGGTATTTACATGCTAATTAAATATGCTACATCTGTATTCAGTCATTCCAAGCTAAGACCTGTTTGAGGTCAAGATTTGGCAGACCAGATCAGATTAGCGAGGCTACCAATAGGGAAATGAGGCTACCCATGGGTATTATGAATACCATATCATATAATGAAAGGAAATGCCAGGTGGTTACTGGTGTAAATTTCTCAGCCTGTGACATCTTTTGAACTTAACAATGGAACTGACTTGCCAGTGGAACTGACAGCAATTTGAAGTAACATCTAGCATGAGCAAAGATAAAAAAACAAGTGCCACCTAAGTACAGGAAGAGTACATGCACTTTAAAAAATCTTATTTGTTGGGATTGGAGAGGTACTTGCAAAGAAAAGACAGGATGCGAAATTGTCATTCTTGGGATTTAACCTGAATGGAGTCTATATGGATATAACTAATGTGAATATTTAAAGCTTGAAGAAATATGGTATGTATTTTCATAGTTTACATTTACTGTTTCATTTATTAATGTTTTCTTTCTTTGACAAAAGCTTTAGCTAAACGGAGGCAATAAGGTAAGAAAAATATTAAACAAAGAAACACAAAGAGCTGAAATCTCTCTCTCTTTCTCTCTCTCTCTCTCTCTCTCTCTCTTATATATATCAGACCATATTTTATTTTACTTACAGGTGCAAGAAGAAAATTGCGATGGAACACATATGCATCCCCCTCTCTCTCGATCTCTCTTCCCCCAAAAAAAACTGTGGATAAAGCATTTTAGCATTAATGATGTAACTTCCCTATTGCTGGTAATCTAAAATAGCATACAGTGATACTTTTAATATTTATGAAACCGGAAGTTATTATAGTTGAATTCCACACAGCATTGCAAGTTTTATCCTATCAGTAACTCAATAAATTTTCAAGTCAACATCATTATATGTAGCTAAAAGTACATAATAAATTTAAATAGGTACTTTTAGTTACATTTAATGATCCTGATTGGAAAGGTTACTGAGTTACAGATAGGATAAAATTTGCGATGCTGTGTGGAGTGAAGTGAAAAAGACAATCCGAGGTATTGATCTGGCCTCATCTTATACTCCGCATCAACTTGTATATGGATGAAGGATGGAAACTTTGCCAAATTTGCTGATTTGACTTTTACTCCGCATCGACTTATAGGCCAGCAAATACAGTCTCCTTGATGTTATTGGAGGCTGCTGTTTTAGATGATGAAGTGCTGTCTTCAGAAGATGCCATCTGAAGCAGATGTTTCTTATTCAGAAGTCTCTTTATGGCAGCATCACTCTTGTCAACCAGTCTTGATGTTTTCATGTGGTGCGATGAAGGGTCTTGGATGCAGTTGAGTACACTGAGCCTCAGAAGATTGCCCAGTTTTCTTCTGCATTCTTGGAGTTCATAGCGATTGTGTCTAGCTGGCTGCACTGTTCTTTGACAAATGCCTGTTTCACATTCTTCTTAAATTTGGAGACATCAAGCTTTTTGGGTACTTTTTTGTCTTGTGGCTGTCTGCTGGGCTGAACATGGGTAATGAGCTTGGAGACCATGAGCAAGTGGTCAATCCAGCATTCAGCACTTTTCATGGCCTTCTCTTAGATATCCTTCCTGTTTCTTCTCCTGACAATTATTTAGTAAATAAGATGACAGTGCTTGCAGCTTGGATGCATCCAAAACGTCTTGTGCTTTGGCAGGAAGAAGACTATGTTGGTGATTAGGAGGTTGTGTTAAGCACATTTCCTTAGTAGGAGGAGTCCATTGTTGTTGCATTATGAGTTAACCGAGCAAGGGTTCCACAAGAAGTTTAAGTATAGTAAACCCAAGAGAAGCGAGACATTCACCTAGTTCATCAGTAGAACAGAAAATTATTTACAGTGGTGGTGGGTTGAATGTGGCAAGATAGACAAATGTTTAAAAGCTTTACCAATTTTTTTCTTAGGGAGCAGATGTTAACTATTTGTGGTAAGGTTTTTTTTCTTCTGTTTCTGAGGGAAATATCCTTGGATATGACAACACAGGCAGATTATTTCATTGAAGCCTGGCAGGTTCACAGAACATGGTCTCAAGGCCAGTAATATAAAGACCAAAGAACCTCAAAAACCTGGTATTATCAGAGTTGGGCATTTTCAATCAGAAAAGGGTGCAAGTCGTAAGAACAGTCAGTGTTCAAATGGTGTCAGAAGTGGGATCAGATTAGGCAGAGCACTAACATTACTTTAGATGTGTCTTGAATGTTTTTCTTATCTTTTTCAGTGTGTATTTTTTTTTGCTCACATTTCCATGATTTTCTTTTTAAGTGGAGAGGTATTGTCGTGTAATTGTGTACCTGAATGAAAATGTGCTTAGGTTTCATTGCTGCATACAGTGTTATCCAAGAGGATTTCTTTTACATCGTAAGATATTTCAAAATTCTGAGTTTGGTTCACCCAATGCTGCATGAGTAAAGAGCTTGCAGTGAGGAAACTGTTTACCATAAACTCTATGAATATGGATTTCACCATAACCAGGGTACTTATAGAGTCAAGTCAGACTGTATTACAGTATCTTAAAATGAGTTTTGTCAGGAAACTATCCGCTTTACAGGTGCAGTCTTCAGCTATAGAGCGAATTTTGGATAGGGAGTCATATAACTCAATAAGGTTTCAGTAACGTGTGCTGCTGTTGATGTTTGGCTTGGAGGATGTATTGTCTATTAGTATGCATTCATTCCAAGCACTGATGGTGAGTTGTGTCACCTTTGTCTTGTAAGGCTTTTGACTGCTACGGTCGGATTCCCATCAGCCATGGTATACTGATCAGATTAAGATGATGCAGGCAATGTTTAGTGCACCCTTTTGTCCCCTTCCTCATGCTGCAGAGGTAAGCATTGTGATCCTAAAAAGGGCTGTTGAGTTCCACTGCTATGTTGGTCTAGTAAGAAGCAACCCTATGCTGTGTGTGCAGGTCTGCAGCTACAGCTCCCAGTAATTCTACACATGCTGCTCACCCAGTGTTTCAGGATTTGAAAGTATCTGTTGTTGGGAAGGGAGTTATGTCATGACTTGCACATGAGTTGAACTTAAGTGGAGGTCTGGAGACAAGTCCAAATGCAGTGGATGGTCATCCATTCCTACTTAACCTGAGCAGATGCCCTGCACTGTTGATACAGTTCTTGCTAGCTGCCTTCAGAACCAGGAGATGAGCAAATGAGTTCTCCAAGGTCTACTGTCAGCACACTTTATGAATGACTTCTGCTTGTGGTAAGGAAGAAACCTATCGATTTTGTGGCTATAGGTCAAAGGGCAAGGCCACATACTGAAAGAACAAAAATAGTTTCTGCAAAACATTAATTCCGCATCACATGGCTTGACTTTGTGGAAGGCTTGCGCTTGGGGTAATGAAGAATCCTCAAGCTGTTGGGGTCATATGGTCAAAGGCCAGGATCATTGACTGAATAATGAAAAATGGTTTCTAGACACAGATTTTATTTATTGACAATGCACCTTCCACAAAGGTCTTGGATGACTTGTATTCATTAAGAAAGAAACTTATTGACTTTGGGGTCAAAAGGGCAAGTCACTGAAAGAAAAAAAATGGTTTTTGTATGACACTGTACTTCAAGATGACATATCTTAACCAGAGTTAGTGGAGGACTTTCACTTAAGGTATGGAAGAGATATGTTGATTTTGGGGTCAGAAGGTCAAAGGTTAGGTTAACTTCATTTGAACCATATTTATTTGGCCTAGATGAAGTGAATAAACATGTTTTAGAAGCTTAATTTAACCTGACTTGTCTCCCCTTTTAGGGCCCAGGAGGAGGTAGTAGAAGAGGAAGAGGTTGATGATGAAGATGATTCATCTTGGACCACAGCATCAAAGTCTACATCTGGTAGTAGCAGAAATGACTCTCCCCTTGACACTGTTGTTGAGGAGACCAGTAGGGCAGAGCATGTCTCACAGCCGGATATTGAAATGCCAATTGGAGAATGGAAAGGAATAGAGGCAGAACAAATTGACCAGAATCTTGATAACTCAGGAATGGAGAGAACCTACATTGATAAAAATCATTCATTCGAGCCAGTGAGGGACACTGACAATTCAGCAGGAACTGTGACTGCTGGTAGTGCTAATTTCAGTGTTGTACAATTTTTGGACCCACATGGCAGTTCTTCCATCAATATGCTTCCCAATGACTCCACATCCATTAGTACACAGTACTTCTCAATGCCAGAACCCAGTTCATCAGACACTTCCCATCAGGCAGCACCATCCCCATCACCAGAGGCAGATAACTCGAGCAATCAAGGTACTGGAGCAGTCTTCAATTTAACTCGAAGCATTGAGAGTCAGTAACCATCAGCTCATCAACTTTGCATTTTTACTCACATCATTAATTCTTTACTTACTTTGTTCATATTTTACTTACATTATTGATACAGCCTTGTCTCATTAATATGAAACTGTTCACATAGTCAGATGGAAAATAAGGGTACACAGTGATTTCTCCAGGACTTTTATGCAGCTGGTGAATTCCTGCTGTGACCTTTACGTAAAGAGTATTTTCAATTTTTTAATGGTGCCAGTCTTGTGTGAGAACAGTATGAATAGACAGCTGATATTTCAATAAATGTGGGTGTAATGATATTTTTTTCTATGGATAAAGTTAAAATCTTAGGACTGTGTATGACATTATTGACACATGGATATCAATCATATAGTACAACAGTGGTACTTAACTGTATGAATCTAAACTGCATTACCATTCAGTACCAAAAATGAGATGTCGGCCATTTGCAATCTTGAAAAATGCAGCTGTTAAAGGCTTTTAAAAACAATTAAGGGGATGAAATCATCTCATTGCTAAATGTCATTTAAGTACTGTATACATTTGCCTGTAAGTCCAGTCCAACTTTAAACAACACAGGCTCTGGTCTGCGATCGTACAGTGCATCAGCAAACCAGCAATGGTTGTTTGTTTTATTGAATAATCCTGAGAAACAGCATAGACCGAGATCTCCAGTACATTATATGAAAGCAGATCTTGGGTCTCTGCAGTTTGCATTTGGACACTACTTATAAGTGAGCATATATGGTAATTCCCAGATTTTTGTTTTTGTTTTAATCAAAAACTTACATGATCAGTATGAGTTTTTAATATTATTGAATATTAGAAGTTTCCCTTGGTACACAGTAAATTGTCTGTGCAATTTTTACACAATTCATTTAAAAGGGGATTTACTAAATTTATTGGAGATTAACTGAGTTACATATTTCCTTTTTTATTAATGAAGGTTTCTATTTTATGCTTAGCTATTCAGCTTAGAGGCATACTATATAAATATGGTTGATTAAAGTGGATACCAAGCAGACAAACTTGGAACAAAGTAAATACATTAATAATTATATGTATCACCAAATTAGGAGGAAAATAGCTTCAGAAGAATAATGCTTAGGAATTTTGTTGTTGTTGATCACACATATATGCACTTATTTTGCTTCAGAATTAATGGATTGTCAGAGTTTATAACAGGTTTAAGTCATGTGTGCTCTTATATCCAGATTATATTTATGACTTTTGCAATGAACAGTCAGCTTTTCAGGGTCTACTCTAGATTGCACAATTGCAGGATTCACTCCAATTACTCAAAAAGTCATGTGAAAATTGTTCATCGTTAGTTCTACAGGTCACAGACCAGAAGAGCTTATGTTGTCTTTCATCCAGCATCGATCCATCCCTTAACACAATTTTGCTATCACTACTACTTTTAAACTACTTCAAGGATTGCCATGAAATTTGTATGTCCACAATAGCAATTATCCTGAAAATCTTGTTACTGCTACTCCGAAGAAATAGAAGGTAATATTAGCATGGGGATTTCACTAAAAGACTTCTTGTAAATGGTGCTGTCATATTGAAATTCTTATCTCTACTCCCCCTGGGTGGAAAGTCCTGTTAGCATTTGGTTTTCACCGGTAGATTTCTTGGGGTATTGTAGTTGGTACTACATGCAAATGGTGCAAATCTGACATCCAGTATGGCCACCTTGACAGCCATCTTGAAAATCTTGTTATTGCTACTCCTCTTAAATGAAAATATATGTTGACTAATTATGATATCTACTTGGTCATGAATGAAAATGATGCTCATCTGAAATCAAATATGGCTGGCACAATGAACATATTGAAAATCTTGTCACTAATTCTCCTGCCTGAATGCTCATATCAGCATAGGATTTTCATCAAAGGTGTTCAGTTTGCCTAAATGAAAATGGTGCCGATCATACATCCAGTATGGCAATCATAGTGGCTAATTTGAAAATTATATCACTAAAGAATATTGGAGATGGTTTTGATATTCAGCAGTTAAGAAATGGTCATATCTTGAATTCCTGTAAATTTTCAGACAGTAGAGCATTAAGTCCCTTTGATGGACTGGTATTTTGAAGTCCTTCCTTTATTTTATTTGTTTTTTGTTGTTTTTTTTTTTTTTTTTAAATTTCTCCTATGTTAAAAAATCCATGCCATTTTTGTTTCAAGGATGGGGTGGGGGAATTCTCCACCAAAATTTTCAGTTCAAGTATAGACCCTGTCTGTATGACTTCTGTTCCCATTATTGTGATGTATCATCGTGATAATAGGATCAATGTTAATTTGACAAGTCTGTAGTTTTCATGTTATTGTTGAATTGTTTTGTTTTATTGTTGACATTATCAATTTGTAAATGTATCAGTATGTAAATTTGATAACATCTAGCTCATTATCAAGATTTTCTCCATGTAAAAACTGCTAAAGCAGAATTGCTTATGCAGTTTAGGATAAAACGGAAATGCTTATGCAGTTTGGGGAAGAGCCAGTGTGGCAGAATTAAAGATTTTTTTTGGATGTTGCAAATATGGTTACTTAAGGAGTGTGGACATCATAAACCTTGCAGATTTGTGGAACAAAGAAAAATATATTGTAGAAGGCAGATGAGACATAGTTTTCATGGGGAATTTTGTTTTTCTCTTTTTGCCAATGTGAACAACTAGATGCAGAGTTATCAGGAAGCCCTTGTATTAAGTAGAGTTGAGCAAATATATGGCACCCAAAAACATTTTGAATGGATTTCATGGAAATTGGCAATTGAAAATGTGTATTTACATTAATGTATACACAGTTTACAAAAATAATAAAATATCCTTATGCTAAAACCTGTTTCATTAAGCTTTCTCTGGACTTGAAAAAATTTTTTATTAGAAGAGATCTTGATATCACAAGTATTCACAAGGGGAGGGAACTCTACTGAATAACGATAGGCTGTATTAAATAGGCCCAGTGCACTCTCCTGCAAGCATAAGAGGTGACTGTTGGAGGCAGGAGCTGCTCAGTGGTCAGCATGCCAGACTCTGGACTAGAAGGGTGGTGCTTTGGATCCTACCATTGAATTGGCCAGATCAGGGTCACTTACACTTCAGTTGCCTTAGCACTGAATAACTGCAGTACAATGTCAGACTAACATGGCACTTATTAAATGGAGTCTGCCAATAACAATCCCCAGTTGAAAGAGTGAAAACTGTCCATCTGAATACATGTCAGCATTCGTATAATTGCCATCATATTAATGTAGGAAGAATAACATTTTAGCAAAAGTTAGTTTCAAGGCTTAAAAAATTTCACTTGTCCACTCATATTTATGAGTGGTGACAGAGGAATGGGCAAATCACTTTTTCAAGATGCTCATCCAATTGAATTTTAGCAGATTCAATATCATGTACAGTGTAGGACAAGTAAAATTGATGTTGGACAAATAAAAATTCCAAGTCACCAGCACAGACTTTAAATTCTCTAAAATTATATGCTGGATAAAATTATGTGATTTACATACTGTGTAAGAGTACATGATAGCTTCCAACAGACTACTCCAGATCTGAAGTTGACATATTTATAGTCCTTTTGCTGTCCCTTGTGGACAAGTTTCATTGTACTCCCAAATTCAATTACTAATGAGTTTTTGAAGCATGTTTTAAAAATTCATCAAATTATCAGACCTGCATGTGATGTGCATGTTGTATTAATGACTTAAATGAGATGTGTATGCCATATTAATGACTTACATGCATTGTGCATGCCATATTAATGACTTACATGAGATGTGTATACTTTATTGATCACTTGCATATCATATGCATACTGTATTAATCACTTGTGTTTTAGTTACTTATCTTGCATTATTTTCATTCATTTATATCTTGACTAATCACAGCTGTCTGTTCACTTTCCATTTATAAGTGAGCTAAATCTTTTTCAATGCAAATAAACACACTATACATAGTAGAAACTTATTTGTGATTGTGATCATCTTCAGTAATATATGTTGCCGTTTTTTCAGAATATTTTTGGGGAAAACGTATAGTAGCATGCATTAAACTATATTTTAGTAATTCATGCAAGTTTTCATATATATATATATATATATATATATATATATATATATATATATATATATATATATATATT